>JAOTRQ010000002.1:1992776-2008573 GCA_028565875.1 Hoplisoma paleatum | reverse complement strand
TCAATCAATTGCGTGTTATGTTGTCATATGACCACTAGGTGGTACGGGCAGTGTGTCCATATGAGGCCAAAAAAAATGAGGTAGAATGGTGCAGAGAAGCAGAAATGTAATGTCCTCATATGAGGACGCAGCGTCTCTACAGGTTAAAGACTCGTGTATTAGAATGTCAGACTTAACTCTTATATTTCGCTGTTGTAAGTTTGTGTGCGCTATTTTTCATTTTGCCCCAATTTTGAAGTGTCATTAAATCCCCAAAAAAGTCTTACTAGAAAGTGCTTCAAGAGACCAGCAGTATTTCTTTTTATTGAGTGCACTGTTGACTGAGTTGTTTACTTTTAATAAAGCATTACACCTCTGGAACTTTCTGCAGCTGCCTGTCTGGTTTTTACCAGACACCGAACACTTCACATCACCCCACTGCTGCGTTCACTTCTCACTGGCTTTCTAGCTCTCACTGCACACATGATTAAGGTACACATGCAGACGCTACACAAAAAACGATCCGGAATGCTCCACTTAGAAACTGAGCCGAGTACCTTTCACCTGTGTATTATGAGTGCTACCCACCAAGCTATGTTCGTTCCCATTTTGTGTGCGTGTGTGTAAAATGTTATGCATGAGCTGTGCTGTTTGTGATCAGATAAGCAGTTTTGTGATAAACGAATGACAGTAAAGACGTACACTAATTATATAAGCTACAGCCAAGTAGGTAGAGAGAGGGAAAGAGAAAGAGAGCGAGAGAGGATTCCCTGATGAAGAGACGGAACAGTAACAGGGGAAGCCTGGCTGATCACTGTGAAACCAGTAAGCACGAGAGAGCCGTCGCTTAGCATTAACGTTACAGTAATAAGCTCGAACATGCATGAGTGCACCGTCGACACACACACATCTCACAGAGCACACACCCACATACAATCAGGATCACCCACGCCGATGCACACCATTTATAAGCGAATACAACTCAGTCTGCAATCACAATTACTGCACAGCCAGTGCACATCAGATTCTTCCCTAATGTTCCTAATGTGAGTCAAAAAGAACAAACACACAATAAGGCCAGAGGAAGTGAATGACACTGAGGATGTCGAGAGTACAGCCATACACACTTCGGCACTTCAGTTTCACCGAGATCTCAGCTGAGGTTTTATTTTCAGTGTTTAAAGTAAAATGTTATATACAGTCAGATATAGTCAGGCACGGTGGATAAGAATCAAATGTAGACCATTTGACCCCCTTATGAAAGCTTTGGTTACCAATATGAACATTCCTTGTCTTTCTGAATCTAAACTGTCAATCTACTGAAATGTTTTTAGTGAAGCAAGTGTAGGGTGAAAAGTGTTTGGGTGCTACTCATGAACTTGTGCGTGCAGTTTTTACCCTAAAGACCCCGAAGGGCAGAGAGAATCTCCACTCGCCTTATAATGACTTGTTTAAATCATCTCAAACTGTATGAATTATATAATTCACTGAAAAAGTTGCCAAGTTCGAGTTTTACAACTCACAATTGTGTTTCTGTACCTGAAGAGCTTTTTCTCTTATTTATCCGCTGCACTATTTTTACCCGATACCGTCCGATAGCCCTGCTTCAACATACACCCAGCTCACAGCGTATTTAATACTCCACCCCCACAGTTCAGACTCACAACAATGTTAAGTCATGACCTTTTCCTTTCAAGTTTCTACCCCCACAAACACAAATACATCCATGATTCTTTAATGATGCTGTTTCAGAACAAACAGCACAAGGGAATGCAGATTAAGGATTATGTTGCATTAACGATTGAATACAAGTGCGCATGGATAAGAGGGCCTGCCAAGAGTGAGAGTGCTTATGATCACGTGGGTTAAGCAAGGCTCATAATCACCCCCCTGCTCAAACACACACCATATAAAAGCAGCTGATCTGTGGGGTGTTCCTGACTACTCCTGTATTTACACTGACAGCTGTTTACTTAATACTAATCATTTACTCGTGGACACATGCTGATGAAATCATTTAATAATTAGTATTAAAGACTTTATAGGACATTTGCATTGTCTAGATACCTCACAGAAAACTATCGAGGAACAAGTCGATGTTACTACAGAGTTTAACAAGCAGTAGGGTAACCGGACTATGTAAGTGAAAACTGCAGCTGCTGTGTATTGATTCAGCAATATACGAATCGTTATGCAAGACATGTATTGATTCACTTGAGTGATTCTTTTGAATCAACGATCAACAATCTTTTGAGATTAAACTGCAGGGGGTGCTGGTGCTATAGATTTTATAAAACGAAACATGATGTGAGTATTTTTGGTAAAGTTTGCAACATCCTCAGGTATAAAAGGACATGCATTGTGTAAATAAATAAAAGAAACACAAATATCTTTTTTTTCTTTTTTCTTCTTTGTAACTAAACATGCTACAGGCATTTTTTTTTGTTATTAACAATCACATCACTCCTTGTTCCACAAGGAATCCAGTTAAAGATTCACCTTCTGACCCACAAGGTTCTTCATAACCACTTCTTCTTCTTCACTGAGCGAACATCCTCACTCTTCCTCTCATTCCCATTAATCTAAAAATGCCAACCTTTTGTCCCCACCTTTAAAAACAAGATATTGGATCTGGGGCAACAGAGATTTCCCTATCAGTGCCCCTGCCCTTTGGAATTCCCCAAAGTATCAAAGATTGTTCTGATAGGATAAAATTGACTGAACTGTTTAAGCCTATGATATGATTATTGTTATTATTTTTGGATGCTTCATTGTTACAGTTTAAGGTTGTGTTGATATGACAACACATTCCTAGTGAAGACCCTGGTTTGCAGATAGAGAGGTGCAACAGCTTTTTAATGGGCATACAAAGATACCCTTGATGGGGTGGCCAATCCATTGTAGGGAGACCTGACTGCATGTTCAGAGATCCCAGGGAATACAAACCAAGCATTTTATTTTTAAAAAATTTTATTAATTTTTTTCATAAAAATAGTGTCCAGGAAATGCCCGTTTGACTATGATAACACACAATGATAACAATAATAACTCACACATACTTTTTGTCTGTATGCATTTACATATCACATTCATTGAATTATAAAAATGACACTGGTGTCATATAGGAGGCATTTGTTATGCATGAACAATAAATGACAAGTCATCTCTGTGCAAGAACCACAGGGTCCTGTTCTGCTCCTCAAGTAACCAGAGAAGGATAAGCACTTATATGATATCTGAACTGACACACGCCAACAGACAAATTTATAACCAGTGGCTGCCCAATCATAAAGTTTCAGTATATTTTTTTTTAAGTTGGACTTAAATCGTGAACATTTTAAATATTTAAGATCATTTCAATATGCAATACAACTTATTGACTATTTACACTTTCAGCATTTAGTAAACCAGCATTTATCCAAAGAGACTTACAATTACGACTGAACATTATTTTAAGCACTGTGACTTAAGGTCATTGCTCAAGGGCCCAACAGTGGTCACTTGGCAGTGGTGAGGCTTGAACTGGGAACCTTCCGTTTACTAGTCATAACCATACCCTAAGTATTTAGCTACCACTGGTCCAATACAGTGATGTTTATGCATCTTGGCCTATATCGTATTTATGTTTATGTGTGTGTCTAACTATGGCCACTGAAATATTTTCATATTTATATTCACAGCACACACAAGGTTGAAAAGGTCAGTGTCTGTGGAAGCTAATTAATAATGGAAGGTTGAGCCAGCTGACTAGCAACAAGGTATCCACCCACCTCCTGCTACTATCACAAGTACAACTAATGGTATAACATTATTTATATTGTACCATTAACTTACTGAGCAATTCATTAGATACATCTGTATGTTACTAACATGGATCATTTAATTTATATGCTACGCCAAACCTACAGCTGAGCAAATCTACCATTTATGTCAAAGCTGATAACTTTAATTTAAAGAATTAAATGATTAAAGAGACAATTGCACTAAAAACTGCAATTTTTAAAGAAGGAAAATCATTTTCCAGTCCACATCACAGTATATGTTCGGTCCATTAACTGATCTTATATGGTTCGTAGTGCAAGTGAGATTATGGAGAACCGCTTTATCAGACAGGATCACTGACGTTAGAACAGAGGACAACCTAGAGCATCAAGGACAATATGAGCAAGAAGGAAATAGTTTATATATAAAAAAAGACTCATATGCTGTTTCTGTAGCTTAAAAAGTTCATTTAACTGACAGTTCAAGTGAGCAAAGGCTGGGAAAATAAATGGGAAAGAAAGCTGGAAGCCAGCAGTGCTCATTAAGTTCTTGTGTCTCAATGCAGCAATGAATGTGCTGACAGTTAAACACAGAGAGGAACGGCTCGATTATAATCTGGGGGGTTGTCCAAGTAAACATTTGCTCATTCAATCCTCAATTGTTTTACCGCTGCATTATCATCCAGATCAGCATCAAGATGGGTCATTCATTCAGTAAAAAGTAAAAAAAAAGCCACACAGATGGAGGAAGAACATGCCATCAGATAACAGGAACACAAAGGATACTTGCCAGGGCCCAAACAAGTAATTAAATAATCACATAATATAACTGCTTAATCTTTTCTTCTTTCTTTATAGTCGCAAACAGTTTATTTATCGTCACCATGGTCAGGGTCATGGTTTACCCAGCAGTACCCAGGAACACTGGGAATGAGCTAGAAATATACATTGGACCGGGAACTCATTGTCACAAGTGGAAATGTCACAATGCAGCACAGGTTTTGCAACGCATTAAAACGATGCTTTTGAACGACATGATTTTAATTCCATTTGGCATGTATAATGAACGGATAATCCATTTTAAACAAGATATTGTATATACTCCTAATAACACTAACCTAACTGAGCTTAATTCTCAATAGTTTTTGCATAGTTTGTATCTACCTAGAATAAAAGGGCATTCATTATTCACAAATAAATCACTGTTATTTATTACCCAATATAAACAAAAAACTTATTAACATAACTCGATTTGTCCTAAGTTTATTCATTTTGTAAAAGATATGACCTGGTCTCGTGCAGCACATTGCATCATGGGTAAAGTGTATAGTTCACCCCAGCTCAAAAACAAGTTCTCTATATATTCTACTCATAAAACACTTTACCATAACATTTAGTGCAGGGCATTTACGCCTTTATCCAAAATGACTTATAATTACAACCAAATATAATTTGAGCAATTTCAGCAACTGAGGGTTAAATGCCTTGCTCAGGAGCCCAACAGGGGTGGTAGTGAGACTTGAATCAGCAACCTTCTAACCTGATCTCTGGCCCAGTACCTTAAACACCAAGCCATCGACACCCTCGCAAAGAAGTAATGTTATATACATGTAGGGTGTATATAACATGTTAAATGTTTCTTACACCCTATATAGCCACACACAACATATGTGTCCAAAAGATAAATGCCACCTTTCTTATAGAAATAAAAGTATCTAAGAATCACCTACCTGTCCAAACCCCCCAAAACAGCATTGTTGCCCTGGTAACTGTTTACATCCTGGACATTTAGCAAGCACTTTCCAAACAGTGGTAAAACAGTGGTAAACTGAGCTTGAACCAACACCATTCTGATTATTAATATGGTACATGAATATACCTCAACCATTCGGCTACAACGGTCCTCCTATATGTTCCCAGTGACCACGGACCTGTCCGAATAATGACATCAATTCTTCTCATAAGCAATCAGTCTGAATGATAAATAACCTGATGAACTATTTAGTGCGGATTGGGACGCGACCCATAATTGCACTCCGTTATAGCGCGGTACCGAAACAACTACTGTTAAATAACAACGGGGAGTTTATGTTGGTGTTTTAAACCGTCGAAATTTATATTGATATATATTTTTTTACCTGATAATATCGTCGTTATGGCCGAGGTAAAATTTCTGTTTGTGTTCGCGTGTGTTGTACACAACTCCGACTCCAGCTACGAAGTAGACGAGCTCCTTGGCGGCGGTGTAGTACAGGTTGTTGCGGCACTGGTGGCCCCGGTAGCCGTAAACCCACTCCAGACGCAGGTGGCAGTTCGGAGCTGTTCTGTCGGCCATGTTTGGACTTTTTCCCTCAGAAACGAACTATTTTATCATTCACAAGTAGCAGCTTTTCCTCTCACAGCATCTCCTCGTCCGCGCAGTTCTTTAGTCCCGACATTTTCTCAACTTTCCTCTCTTCGCGTCATGTTATTTCACACAGCATTCGTTGTATAAAAACAGTCCTTGTTGTTGTTTATTTATTTAATCCTGCTGTGTACTTTTTTTTCTGGTTAGGTAAACACTAGATGAGCCGCTCCTAAAACCCTCGACCCGGCGGCGGCTTTGCTCATCTCTTCGCCTTCTGAAAATCCTCAATGTTTTGTGTAGCGCGTTCGGCTCGGATCGACCAATCACACGACTGTATCAGTGATTGATGCTCTATCCAGCCAATCACGGGACAGCAATTTAACATCCACACAGCCGTGAGTGAAAATGAGAGAGACAGATAATAGCGGTCATCTGAAAGACAATTTCATAGGTTAAAGACGCCGATTATACTGATCAAAACTCAATGGTCCACTTCTAAACAGATCCCAACGAACGATCATTGAAACACTTTACTTTAAAGTTTAGTAAAGTTTACTTTTGTCATTTATAGAAAAAAAATTATTATACTCAATAATGTCTAGCTTGGAAGAAAACAACTGTTCTCATTCATAACAGCAACTCATGATATGATTCAGTATTGTGTATGACTGAATATTTTTCTGATATGATGATGAAAAATCTTCTTCGGATAGTGGACTCACTCAGTTTTTCAGTTGTAGCCCGTCTGACCACCTGATGCCCAGTTTACAGCCTCATGTTGGCAACCCGGACAAACCAGACCCCATGGAAGTGATGTAGGGACTCCTCAACCTGCACATTTTACTACTATCAATGATAGCTTCTTCAACTGCTCGATTACACACACCAGATAGAACTTTATTGATCCCTTTGGGTGGTTCCCCCAGGGACATTGAGGTCTTCAAATTACACACAATTAAAAGTTAACCAGTCCATGATGATAGTGGTGATACCATCATCAAGCTTTTTACCCTGTTCCTCAGGGTAAGTAGGACACGAACAAAGGTTTAGGTTTGGGTTTAGACACCCAGACTAGATATGTTGAGCATTTGGTGGCAACATTGACTTTAAAGTGTCAAGCCACTGCTTCAGTGGTTGGTCCTCTATCAACCTGTGGTTCGTCATGAAGCAATGCCTTCGAAGAAGCAATCTAAACCTTTATTCCTATCCTACTTGTCTGAGGAACAGGGTAAAAAGCTTGATGATGGTATCACCACTATCATCATGGACTGGTTAGAACTCAGTAACCATGCTTGATGTCCCAGCAAGTCCAGCTTAGATGAGGAGACACGAAGCATCCTACAGCCAGTAGCATCTGACAGACTCACTGGTGTCTTTAAAAATCTCCATCAGCCCAAGGTCCTACAGGCATTGCTCAAGCAGCCTCTCAATGTAAAATGAGAATTCTGAAAGATGGGCAAAACTCAAACCCAGTTTCTCATGGAATAATTTTAAAAAGTCAAAAATTTAATTCAAAGCAAAAGCAATAATAAGGTCATAATTCCCAATCTAGCTGATCAACACCCCAGCCATCATATTTTACTGATGCGCTCGAACAATAAACAGAGACCAGACGATGTAGTTTTAAAAGGTTTTATCTCAAAGGAATCACCAAGTATATATCTGATCTGTAACTTATAAAACACACTATGTTATTTATATAATTTCATTTATAGCATGGCTGTGCACTGAACACATACACAGCTTATAATACATTTTCTTAAGTAAACATTCAAGTGGATTTTAAGAAAATGAAGCTCAGGAGAAGTACAGAGTGAAGTTTAATTATTTCAAAGCGCAAAGGCAAGAGTGCAATACAGAGACGCAGAACAGTGAACAAAGCGGTCATACTTTTTCATCCATGCACAAATGAGACATGAACCAACACGACCCTGATCTAACCATTGGATCCTAGGTAATATCAGTCATATAAAACCTGTAGAAAGTACAAGAGAAATGATTTGCTTCATCATCATTATTACGAAATGAAACATCATTCAAACAGATGAAATATTATACTTTTGTATTTTCAAATTATAATATTGTACTAAAAACAATATAAAACAACTCTTTCTGAATCCCATTTGTGCAAAGATGCTTAGTCAACTTTTTACAAGAAAACCCTCACAGCTGATGCCCAAATTAGACTTTTTTTTTTTCAAATTGCGTAGTGAATGTACTAAAGTTCTCCAATCTTAATTAAATAATTCAAGACCGTACAATCCTTCCTTTTATATCTTTCTTGTGTAAAAATGGGCAAAAAAGAAATCAAAATTTTGTTCTAACCTGTGCAAAGACTTTTTCTTGCCTCAAATGAAAGTTAATGTAAATAATCCATAATATTTCACTTCATAAAGAACATTAACTCACTAATTTTATTTATTGAAGATATACAGGATTTCTAGTTTTAGTAAGACCTTATTGTAACTAAATTTACAACTTGTATTAAGACATCAATTACACCAAACACAAATAAGAAAAAAAAAATAGCCATAATGGTAAGATTACAACGATCTGAAAAACAATGCCTGTAAAAAAAAATGCCCTCAAATCAATCTAACAATTATGTTTGCAGGTAGTCCATAGTAAATACAATGAGCAAGTTAGTCTCTAATGGGCTGAGTCTCCAGAATAATAAACATTTTTTAACATTACAGCAAATAAGTGCTCTTTGGAATGGTGATAGTTTCATTAATTGAATATGCAAATGACAAAAGTAGCGTATTGAGGACTTTTCTCCCCAACAAACAAAGAATCCACCAAAATACTGGAATGCAAGACCTTCTGTTATAAACCATTAACACAGTGGTAATTTAGGTAATTCCTTTTAAACAGTGGTATTCAAACTTTTGCCAGTCCAGATGGATGTACATACGATCCTCACCACATTCTTTCTTTAAATATATTATTATTTTTTAACACAAAGGCATCTACAGATACAGCTGATAATAGCATACTACCATGTTCTCCTTATTGTTGTAGTTGTAACTTATTCAGCAAACATTAAAACATAAAATATTAAATGTACCATTTAAAACTAATATCTTCCTGGTCCCGATAATAGATGTTTTAACACAACAAAACTTTAGTACAAGTCTGTACATCACTGCAATATTCAATGTATACGGATACGTTAACCATGCATAACATTTCTAGCATATTATTGAGTGAGAGGAATAATGGCTGAGTGAATCACACGGTTGCCTGACAGTAAGAAGGTTGCGGGATTGATCCTGAAACAGAAAGGTCCGGGTCTGTTCTGTGTAGAGTTTTCTCTCGCTAGTTCCTCAAGCCACGGAATGACCAAAGTACCTGGCCACTAGGATGAATAAACCAGTGCGTCGTAGTGCAGATGTCAAGCCGACATAAATAGGGAGGGTTATGCCAGGAAAGACATCGATCGCAAAATTTAATGTCAAATCAATAATGTGGATGCACTGTTGCAACCCCATAACGGGTACAACCAACATAAGGGGTTATATCAGCTTATTAAAATATGACTCATTAGAGTACCATTACTTCAGAGGTGAAATTTAGCTGATATAAACCTAAACCACACAGTTTGAATACCACTGCCTTGGAAAGATCATGATACAATATAAAGCAGTGCATGCAGAAATAAAAATTTCAGCTTTATGAAAGAATTCTATATTTAATGACACTGAAACTCTCTCGGTAAGATAGAATAGTCTAATTCCATCAACTTTGCATAAAAACAGACTTCATCACAAACCAGGTTTGATACTTAACATGATACACGAAGCTGCTTCTCCGTGTAGTCGAACTCAAGACTTTATAAAGCGACATTATATGACGCTATATTGAACGACCCAACCAAAACATCTCCTCCGGAATGTCTATTTTCAGCAACTGATGTAAGGTAGTGCTATGTACGCAGTCTAGTAAACTGGACTTGGACTAGTGTTTTTCAGGTCAGTAAAGCTCATCCCAACTATCACCTGACACTAAGTGTAAGAGAACTGTTATGTTGATCACTTTCTGTAATCAGCTAAATTCTGTCGAAATGTTGATTAGCTCCGGCTCATTAGGAGTCTTGGGCCCAGCCCAAACCTTTAACAAAAACCAAAGCAACTACAATTAATCAATACTTTTGATGTGATGCATGTAGGCAGCAAGATTCTGTTGGCATCTGACAAACCAGGTTTCATTGTTCTCATTTTAAAAACAATGAATGCAAATCTAATAAAAGTGCCAAGCAAGAGTATTTAGATCATGTTGGCTATTACAACAAAAAAATGTAACATTCACCCTCTTATCAAAACCAATAGCATGGCGAGACATAGCTGCGAATGTCATTACGGTTACTCTGACTCTTCAGATGCCAAGTGTGTTCCTCAACCTTGTCTGAACTCGTGCTCCACAGTGCACAAACACCAACATCTCTAGCATGAGTTGTACAATGAATCTGCTGCTCAACACGAAAGTTTACAAGACAGTACTGTGAGTGTTAAGAAATACTTAAATGGTGTCCATCTGGTGTATTAACACTGATAGTCAAATATGGAATCTTTCATCCTGATTACACATAACTTATTAATATCAATTATTGAGGTGTTTATTAATATATATATGCGTGTGTGTTTGTATGCTTTATTTAATGGAGGGACAGAAGCTGGTCATTGCGATGACGCCTTGGTGGCGATGGTGGCCACACAGTGCTGCTGGAAGTTGGGTGACATGGCAGAATTGCAGCCCAGTCTCTGGCATTGACTCTTCAGTCCTTCGTCTCCCTCTAGTATCCATGCACTACTGCTGGTGTCTGAGTCGCAGCACTGCTGTAGAGAGACTTCATTCTGCTCCTGTAAAGCTGGGCAGGGTGATGGGTTAGAGGTGGCTGGAGCCAACGGTGAGGTGGTTTGATCGCTTGAAGTCTGGCCTTGCAGAATGCTAGTGATGTGATTTAGAAGGTCACTGAAGAATGCAGGAACCCCCTCATAACCTGAAAATAAATGCAGGACGTAACTCTTAAGCTATACAACAGCTCTTGGCTCAATTGTTAAATCATCCTAAATAAACATCAATCCAACGAGATTTACCACGGCTTAATCCGATATTTGGTCATAGTGGGACACACTGGGTGAATACACTAAACAGGTCGCCAGTCTGTTGCCGGGTTTACACATACAAATCAATATCAGTATCTCCAATTAACCTGATCGATCAATCTATCTATGAGCTGCAGTTGCCCTCCAGTCAAAACGAGTTAGACACCTCTACCCCCGTGTAAGCAAATCTGCTAGATGCCAGAAAAAATACATTTCATTTAGTTATATAGAATGAATAGACTGCTTTTTAACATGCTAATACATTTAGCAATTTCTCAAAGTGTGAAATGCAGCACTGTGAAACTATAACTTGTAGATGTTAATCTGTAAGACTAAGAGACAAGACCAGCGTTTTTATTTTACTAGAACCATAATTATATACGTTATTCATCATTTCACAAAATAACGAACAAAATAAAGAAACAAACCAGAGCTACCAACACAGACAAAAAAAGAACATGCAAACAAAACAGAAAGGACCAAGATTTTCTTGCTTTGATGCAATGGGGCCAGTTCTAACACTATATTAGAATTTAAATATTTTAAATACTTTACTCGTGTGTGTAAAGGTGTGTTTCACTGTACGGATTGGGTTAAATGTGTTGGAATAATTCCTATTTGTATAAAAGCACAGTAAATAAATAAATACTTATAATCCTAAAAAACTGTATTTGTTGTTTTGTTATCATTACTTACCAGGGAATGCGTTGATGTCGATGACTGCATGTTGGCCTGTCTGGTTGTTGATGATGACGTCGATGCCAAAGAGTGACACTCCCAAAGCCTGTCGCAAAGCTTTGGACAACTTTTGGATAACTTCGTCATTCGGTGGCTGAGATACCCCTTCAACATTATCTCGCTAATAAGATGATAAACAGTGCTTTATTAAGTAGCTTTATTCAGACATCATCCTACCAAGCCACCAATACCTCCCCCTTTACTGTATTTACCCAGCCATCCAGTTATAAACACCCTCATTCCATTTCTTTTACCCACCCAGCAATATATCCACCAATAACGCTAATAATGGGGGGGCATGGGGGCATTACCCCCCCCCCCCCCAAACGACCTTATTGATTGATTCTCTGGGTAGGTGTGTTTTAAAAGGATGTCTAGGGACAATCATTTTTAGAAAAGAATTGAGTCATTGGTACTTACAGATGTGAGGTCGGAGGATGACTCCGGCTTGGACACATTGTGACTATTAAAGAAAATAGCTTTCCTGTCTATAAAAACACAGAGGAGACAAAAGCATGAACATTTCTTTGATCATTTTTTAAGTGTTAGTATCCCTAGCAACCACTAGGCGGCAGCAGAGACTAGCAGGTGATCCCATCAGGAAGGGTTTGGCAGTGAACACAGATCCTTCAGGATGATGATGGTCATCAGGAACGTTTGCATGAAGCTTACAGAGGCGGTTAAGCAGTTTGCATGCGATTGTATAAATAAACTGACTCAAGTGAAGCATCCATCCACAACCATTAACTACTTTTACCGGTGCTTTATCCTATTTAAAGTCACAGTGGAAGACACACTGGGTGAATACACTAAACACCTGAACAGATCGCCACTGTTGCAGGGTACAGACTCGCACAGAGAGTCATACCTGGTACAACCAGCAGCAAAATGCTTTTATGACTGCTCAGCCACGACATAATAAAAAAAGTTAAACTAAATAGTCATTAAACTAAAATAGAGATTTTCCAACTCTGTATTTTAAAAATATCTATTTTATTTTAAAGTTATTAAGTCATGGTCTAGCAGTCACGTATTTGACCCACACAGACCACACACAGTTCAACTTCAGTATCTCCAATTAACCTGATTGCAGGTTTCTGGGATACAAATACACAGTGGATACAATTCTCTCACAGTCTGCATGGATGGTCAAATATTTCATGATCAGATTTTCCTCCTTCATATACCAGTGGCCTTTTGTTTTAGTATTTTAATTGGAAAATGCATGATTTATGTTTTGCTGCATTCAAAAAAGGTAAATGCATGTGTGCTAAACCTGAACTACAGTATAATTAGGCTGTAGAGTAATGTTATTTATGAAAGCAGACTTCCTCTAGTGTTCCGGAGGAACAAACTCAATACTCAATACTTCACAAAGCAATTATTTTACTGTGCAAGACCAAGGAGAAAACACTAATGAACATTACAATTAGCTGAACGTGTAAAAATCACCACTTCTATATATGTAAAGTTGTAAATGATTCAGATTCCAAAAATGAAAGCCTGAATCTATAAACATGAGATCAAAATACCAGCACAAAATGTTTATTATTACCAGAATCAATTGACTTACCAGCCTGACCCTTTGGGAAGTTCTTCAGAGAGGGTCTTTCTACCACAGTATAGGACTCGCCCACTACGAACACCTTGTATAGCACTGCATTGTGGTTAATAAAGCTCTGAATAACACACGGAGGCTTCACATCCTTCAAGTCCTCAGCACTAAAGATAATAGTCATCTGCAGAGAGACAATCTCTTATTTAAAATCTAATTCCAATTTCTACAGAAAACAAAAATAAAGAAACAAATTCAAATTGTGTTAAAATGCTTTCACACTGCTTTCCACTGAAATGTATCAGCTACTATTTAGCACCATTTGTACGCCAAGGAGTTATAACGCATCCTCTGCTGCCACTGGTTAATTTAGAAGAAAGTCCGGTTAGGAATTAACTTTCGAATCACTTCAATCTTAAATCGTTTACTGTCTTTTCATAGTTCTTGGAGGTACGCCTGCTATTAAAAAGTGAAATGATATTTGCTTGCTAATCCACAAAGTACTACATTACATTATAATGACACAATGAATCATAGAGATTAGCAGAATGTTTTGAAATCAGCAATATTACGGTTTGAATCACTGAAACCCGTTAGATCAGTTAATCTCTATTCATCTGCTTGATGACTCCACTTATAAAGATTTTATTTAAAGTGAAACCAAGCTCGGCAAAGTACCAGTATGCATAGTATGATTGCAACTATACATGTTACTTAAGGAAACCTTACCTCATGTGAGTTAGTTCCATGTGCAACTCGCGTCTTGCAAACTAAAAATTGAAACAAAAACACATAACGTGGTTTAGATATTTGTAGAGCAACCTTTTTTTGTCTAGACCAGAGGTGACCAACCAAGTCGCCCGAAAGGACCTCATGAGTCGCCTGCGGGCCTGTTCTAAAAATACACTTATCAGTGAGCTGCATTAATTTTTTGTCGCTATTCTTTTTTAAATCACACTTGCATTGGTGTGAATTAGAAAAGTACAATAAAAAATTACTTTACATTAGTTGGTACCTAAAAAGTAGCTCTCAGTTTCAAACAGGTTGGTGACCCCAGGTCTAGACTAAACACGTGCCACTTTCGTCATTTATGAATGAACACAAGTTGAGGCTACAGCATGTGCTTCCTGCAAATTAGCTTGACCATAACCACTTCCCTAATATCTTTATGAGAAGTAGAAGTTGTATTGTTCTGAGGTAGTATAAACGTACAACTGATGTCTAAATAAATGACGATAGGAACTAGTTTTAAAAAAATCACTGCACAGACACAGAACTGAAACAAATGCTAAATAGCATAACTAAACTTTTTCATTTCCTATTACAGTCACTTATATTTTTTAACAAGTTCCCTTAATGCAACACGATGTGAACCAGTTATAAATATAATATTCGATTTCTAAACGTGTACTTGCCCTCTTGCACAAAAGACCGAATGTATTTTATTGTGGATATTGCGAGACGTTGATATTGAGATATTGAGAGAAAACGTGTGGTAGTTTCCGGAGGTTTCTAACCGAGAGGAAAGGGAGGGACTTACTGAAGGGGAATGTAAGATCATGTTGCTCGATCTGTTCCAGTGTTTCTGGTCCACACTCACTATTCAGCACCATGAACGGCGGAGAGCAGATCCTCTTATCTAGACAGGAACAGGGTACATTTACATTTTCGGCTTTTAATGCAAAGCAACTTCAAATGACAAGTACACAATTAAGGGAGACGAGCTTTGCTCAGGGCAACACACACATCCTACAACATAAGCAACTTGGTGGTTGTGTGGCTTGAACCGGCAACTTCCTGATTGCTAGCCCATCACCTTGACTACTATGCCATCACTGTTCTGTATACAAAACAAATGTTTTCTTTTATAATGCTTGTATCGACTGACATGAGTACAGTTGGCAGAGTTTGAATGGGAAACTTGCACTACTTGAATGAGTGAACCCGAATCTTTTTAGGCAGTATTATGCATTATATGTATATATATGTACACATATATATGTATTTATCCTTTCAGTCATTTTTGACTCTTGGGTCACTCTGTGTACCGTTACCGATCCCCAGAGTTACTCAGCAATTATATTTTTACGGAGTAGGTTGCCAGGTCTTTCTCCAACCTTGTATCACTACAGGGATCTTGTGAAACTGCAGGACAATTTTACACATTTCCGATCAACCTAGAGCAAGTTTTTGGATTGTGGGAAAAAACCGGAGTACCCGGAGGAAACCCACGCTGACATGCAAACTCCGGACAGAATGGAGAACATGCAAACTCCGCACAGAAAGCCCCCCGCCCGACCCGGGGATCAAAC
>JAOTRQ010000002.1:1976750-1992676 GCA_028565875.1 Hoplisoma paleatum | reverse complement strand
TGACATGTTACTATTAATAATGATGATATTCATCTATGTGAAGATGCTGATCATGTCAATGATTTCTCACAATCATTCTCAACAATAATTTAACAAGGTAGGAAACAAAGATCAATATGCAAAATATGCAGCTATTTTTAGAACAGACCCGCGGGCGACTCATGAGGTCCTTTTGGTACCACTGCTCTAGAACAAGTTGCGTCCAAACAATGACCGTTTAAAATCAAAACATTATCCAAACCCCAGTACTAAAAAGACTGGGGAAATAAGTATGATTTTTTGATGTAATTAAAGCTTTAATATGTATGTGAGTACATAGCGACTCAGCTCTGTGTATGGAGAGACACACCCTGATCAACGCCCTTCTTTATCTTCTCTGTGCAGGAATCACTTAATTACATTAGCAGTCTTCAACGGATGTACAGATAAACCTTGTGGAGGACATTGACAATGTTACCTCTTCAATTATCATACCAGAATCCATCCTGTAAACCCCCCAAGACATGCCTCCATGGCAAGGGGATCACAGACACACACCCAGTCCCTTGACAGCTTCTGCCGTTACACAGATGTGTCGTTCATATCATAGCAACTTAAGGTAAGTATATTTTGTGTACTCATATAGATCCAAACTATATTTATACATTTGAATGCAATTGCCTAGCAATTACTTCCTTTTTTCTAACAGCACCACCACTACACAGAACAGGATGTGACATAACAA
The DNA here is from genome assembly GCA_028565875.1 of Hoplisoma paleatum. Taxonomy (NCBI): domain Eukaryota; kingdom Metazoa; phylum Chordata; class Actinopteri; order Siluriformes; family Callichthyidae; genus Hoplisoma; species Hoplisoma paleatum. The sequence continues at coordinate 1,991,952 of JAOTRQ010000002.1, read as the reverse complement.
CCCATAACCTATAGAATGTATAGATCTCATGACCAGAAAGAGTATAAAAAAAAGGTTCCACTGTACTAAACCTTTTGGGTTACAAACAATCTCAACTAAATATACAAACACAAAAATAGCACATCACGAGCAAGTGTGCAAGCATGTTAAGCATCAATGACTGGCAAATCACAGAATTACTGTCAAATGTAAATAAACAGTCATGGATGTTTTATTTATATAAAGGTGTTCGTGCATTTCGTTGCAAATTAGTGCTCGTCAGTAACAACGTAACTGTATTTGATACACGGTGGAAGACATTGTATGACATGCTAGCGTGTTGTGGCTCATCATACAATGGGTTTGAATGGCAAGACTGTGTTAGCATTTTAATGACCTGATTAAGCAACTATTCAGTTAAGAAGCCGATTTTGTAGGCAGTAGGTAATTATTGCTTATTATTATTATAAATATAATGTCTCATATAAATACTTATTTCATTATGAAGGGTTATAGTTTGGAAAAATCAGGCATTGATTAATTTCAATTACATAAAAACAGTTTGACTATATTCAAATTTTATTTGTCATTACACATATACAGATGTTCAGTACAATGAAATTTTTCTCTTCACATATCACAACTTGTCTGGAAGTTTGGGGTCAGAGCGCAGGGTCAGCCACAGTACAGCGCCCCCTGGAGTTAAGGGTCTTGCTCAAGGACCCAACAGTGGCTGTGTAGCAGAGCCTGGATTTAAACCCCCAACCTTTGGGTTCCCAGACCAACGCTTTACCCACTAGACTACACTGTCCCTATATTCAATATTTATTCCTAAATATCCAATAATAAATTATAAGCAAAGTTTAGACTGTATAACAAATATATGAAATATACGCAGGCTGGAATAAAATATTTAGTAGTTTGACACTTAAGCATAATAGAAACATCGACATAGTCCATATAAATAGCATTTGCTAATATGCAAATAATTCTGCCAATATGATAACTTGATTAACTTAATTATGATAACTAATTTTAAGCACTTTACCATAAATTCAAGCATTTTTAAACCTTGAAAAATATTAAAACCAAACCCTATATTTTGTACTCTATTCATCGTACATCTAAGACTACACAGAAGATGTTTGATCATAAATATCAGCCAGAAAAAAAGTCTGATACGGTGTATTATAATGCAGATTATATTAACTAGTGGATGTGTTTATGTTTTAAGCCCAGCTAATAAAACTAATTAACAGCTTCAACCACTCCTGACCATGAACAACAACCTACAGTAAACAACAGAAGAGTACTATCAAACTTTGAAATCTAGGTTACAATGCTTCTAATGCTCGTCACTCACAGATGTGATAACACACCAGCACGTAGCTGTAACATGTTTTTATCAATCTGGCAGTTGTGTCCGGTTCCACCACCTAACAAAATATGTCACATGTTTTAATGACAAATTAATGACTAAAATCCTTGGAAATGTAGTGTAAACCTCGACCACATTGGCACCGCTCCGGAGACTTATATAATCCAATATTATAATAAAAAAATACCCTTGTAACAGCATTTAGCCGAAGCTTTTATACACAATTAGGTTCATTATGTATCGTATGTTTATGTTGGAACACCATTTTGTACAATTGAGGTTTAAGCACCTGCTCAATTGCCCAACAGTGACTGATGAGTCCAACACAGTAACCTACTGACCTCTAACCTAGTACCTTAACCGCTATGCCCTCATATATATAAATATTATCCATGTTTTTTTAGAAATAGGACTTTATTAGTCATTACACATATAGCAAACATATAGCACAACTAAATTCTTTCATCGAATATCCACAACTCAAAGACCGAGCCAGAGCAACCAAGCCTGGATTCAAACCCCTAATCTTTTGATCGATAGCCCAAAGCTCTTTTAAAAAAGTTCTGTCCTTGTTAAAGTGTACTGCTCAACCTTGACACACAGACGTTTCATTATACCAACATTAGCTCAGTGTGTGTGTGTGTGTGTGTACTGTGGTAAAGTTATATACCTAAAATCTTACCTGCACATTTCAGCAAACCCCCCAAAATTCAGTTTCTTCATTTTCTTCTCGCTGAGCCAATAACCCACACGTTTTCCTCTTAGAAAGGTCTGCATGGTCAACAAGCAGCGTTTCAGTCCAGAAATGCAAACGAAGAATTGTTCATTTACAGTACATAGACCTAGAAGTCAAAAACAGAGAATTCATTATACACACAGTGATATCTAGTACCGACGTTTCAGACCAATGAAGTCAAACATTGTATAGGAACCAGTGAAATATGTTCACAACTGCATATTATAATATATAATATAATATATAATATATATATATTCTCACCACCGTCATCATCTTATGAAGCTGCTACCATCAGGTAGAAGGTATAAAAGCATTAACACAAAGACCAATCAGATTAAAAACAGTGACTACCACTGTTCGGGCACTACATAACTCATTATAACTGTTCATCATTCTCATATTTTTTTTCAACGGTTCTTTGTTAAATATGAATAACTGTTGTAATTCCTGTAATTTATACTTAATTTTTTAATGCTTGTTACACAAATGTATGGCACCTTAATTTAGTCAAAACTGAAACAATGACAATAAAGAATCTGATCCTGATGTATAGACACATAAATGTGTTTCACTGCACGGACTGGGTTAAATGTGGATGATTGTAAAGAACTTCTACAACATAATAAACACTGCATAATGAATGCAGACATGATGATGTACGAGACACAATTAGTGCTGAGCAAAATGATGCTGCTGGAGCTTGAAGCTTCATCCACATCCAGTCCAAAGACTGTCCCGAGTATCAGATAAGCACTAAACATACTTCATTCCCATTAACACGGTGCAGCTTTTAGCCTGCTAACAGTAGCACCGAACCCCCCAAATCAGTCCTGATCCCCGAACAACACCCCCCCTGACCAACAGGGGTCACGTTTAACGCTTTATCACGAGCTGTTTATCACGTGAGGTACGTGAACGAACGTAATTCAAAACAAAACAAAACTACTTGTTCGGTTACGTACCGAGCTAATCAGCTAACACGTCTCCCGTTCCCACCGTGTGTTTCAATATAAGCTCCGTGACTGCACGTACACCCGTCATATCCTCTCCAGCACGGGATTCAATCCACGCACACGAGACTAAACCCGGCGTGAAACGTTAAATTCACCCGTGCACAAATATTTGAGCTTTAACCTCAGGATTGATCACACCCTCGTGACGTCACACCGGCTTCATTCAAGTCACGCTGGCGGCGACTCGGTGTTCGTGCCGCTGCTGCTGCTGCTGCTGCTGATGAGTCGACTCTGAAGTGAATCGGTTCCTCGAATCGGATCTTTTCAGGCGAGTTCGAGGGAAAGTTTATCTCACATCGTTTTCTTTGTATGTTTTAAAACTAAAGCAAACCCACAAGGTATATCAAACTGTTCACGTCCTAACATCACTCGTCTTTATATATGTATACATTTTACAGCGTTTTAGGAGGAAATTTGAATATAGTCGTGTATCTTTCAAAAGTGGAGTTGCTGAACCGACGACAACTGACTTCATATACTGTGAGTGATTCATTTTGAGTGTGTGTGTGTGTGTGTGTGAGAGAGAGAGACCCTGGACCAGTCCAGAATTATAGTAGAAAATGAACAAACAAACGAACAAGACAATCCGGTGAATTTAATGTACGGGAGGAAAACTAATGAACAAATATTAAAAGAACCGATTCTTATCGCCGATCTGATTCAAATGATATGACTCATTGACAGAGCCTCAATACCTAAATCAGCCGAGTTTAGTATTTCATACAGATGCTCGGTGCTTTAGCGCCTCCTGCTGTTCCATACACGCAGTACTGTATTAATGAGCCTAAATAAATAAATAAATGAAACCCTCGCATAAAAATCAACTACTAAATATTAAGCAACTTAAAGCTCACGAATACTTGTGTGTGTATATATATATATAAGTTTTAGAGAGATCTTTAAAAATACTCTTCCCCTCCGTGCTTAACGGTGAGTATTTAACCCAATTCGTGTAGCGAAACACACTAGGGGGCAGCAGTGAGCACATGTGCCCTGGCAGGGTGGGCAGTCCTGGGCATGTTGCCCAGGGAGTAATTAGGTGCCTTGTTCAAGCAGTTAAAGGTTAAATACCTCAGGTGCAGCCTTTCACAGACCCATTTCAGTAACCACCAGGTTACTACATATTATGTTTTATTATAAATGTTTTATGTTCTTGTTTATCCAAAACCAAACATACGTCAAGATACGTTTAGATTGTTTGTTGTATTCACAACATCTCATATACCAATTTTTTGTTAATACCTTTGATGTCAATAAGGACTACTTCCCAATATGTATAAACAGTAAATATACTATTCACATATTTTTAAATTCATAAATGTGCATCGCTGCACACAATTAGCAAAATATTAAAAAAAAATCTTGCAGGAATGCAGAAGTGCTATAATAAAAGTGACCTTAACTTTTTTTACTTTTAAAATCAAAGTAAGTTGGGACAGAACTGTATTTATCTCCACAAACAAGGTCATGCATGTATTTACTTGACTGACTGCAAACAGAAATGCAATTCTGTCCAACAGTGCAAATGTGATGCTGAGTGATGCTGCTGCAAAATAAAGCATTTTAGTAACATTTACATGGGTAAATGCAAACTGCCCTTTTCATTTAGGAATACGCTAAAATCAGAAGAACAGAAGTCGTTGGCTAAACAGTCATTCAGAACACAGATGTTTATTGGTGATACATCTGACATTTTACTGAAGCCAATGAGATGCATTTTGCAATGTAAAAAAATATTATTTGACAGTACAAATGCATAGGACAAATTCAGGAAACACTGTACAACATAAAAAATATAACGCTTTCATAATTTTGGGACCATCTGTACAAATGCTTAAAATTGTATTTACAGACATGTAATGCAATTCACAAAGCTAAAAGAATAAGTGCCTTTGATCACAGCTTGCTGCTCGTTCTCTGCTCAGCGTCTTGCAGCAGGACTCGCCAAAAGACTCAGAATGGAAGACAGACAATGGAGCTTCTCTTTGACCATCTCGGGTAACTTCTCATTTTCTTTATACCTGAGCAAAAACAACTAGTTATGCACTGAAACTATTTTATAACTACACTTTAACAGACTCAAAACTATTTATGCATACAGCCAGATATTTTAAATATATGCTCTACATGTCCTGGGTTGTGGTTATTACATTCTATAATGTTATTGCTTATAATGGTCTGCAGGGAACTCAATATATTGCAGGAAAACATTTCTTAATTAAGGCTGATAGCCTACAAAATCACCAAAAGCATTTACTGACATATTGAGATGTTACAAAAACAATAACTTTTAGAAGTGCAGTTCCACTGCCTACAAATTTTAAGTACCTGGTAGTGTGCCCTTCAGGGGAGGTGAATGTAATACAGGAGACCCCTGCCTGAACCACAAGCTGGGACCCATCATTGAACTGGACCCACACCTCTCCACTTGTTAACTATAAAGTAAAAAGCAATAAATTAAAGGCAAGCAAATAAATTGTAGGGACAGTGTAGCCTAGTTGGGCTAGGAACCTAAAGGTTGGGGGTTCAAATCCAGGCTCTGCTACACAGCCACTGCTGTCTGCTCCAGGGGTGCCATATGATGGCTGACCCTGCGCTCTGACCCCTAAATTCCAGACAAGTTGGGATATGTGAAGAGAAACATTTCGTCGTACTGTACATCTGTATATGTGTAATGACAAAATTTGAATAATAATAATAAATTATTGGTCTCATACATAAAACATCTCATATTCATTGTGCATAATGTATGGATTGATACATAACTGGGAATTAGTCCTTTTTGCAGTGAAACACACACTAGGGGGCAGCACATTTGCCTTGCATGCTGGGTAGCCCTAGCCACAGCACCCAGGGAGTAGTTAGAGTTTCAATGTCTTGCTCAAAGGCAATTCAGTCATGACCTGATGACTTACAGAATCAAACCGGCGACCTTCCGATCACCCAGTTCTCCAACCACCAGGCCATGGATGACCTAAAATGATTACATCACTACTAGTAATTTCCATTTCCCACTCTAGATCCTCTGCAACTTGCATCATTTTTGTTCTAGCCGAGGAGAACGCCAGACTCACCCAACCACCCTTTAGCATGTGTGCGGTCACCGGCTGTTTATCATCTGGCAGTGATGGGCTCCCAAACAGAGCCATATAGTGTACAAACAAACACCCTAATCCCTGTGTGATTTATCCACCATCTCCTATACCTATCCTAAAGATCATACACCACAGTAGCTCTAAGAAATAACCCCTTCTGACATTCAGTCCCTCATATACAAGAAACATTTTAATACAGTATATATGTAGATATTTTTTGTCACTGCGAAAGCAAGATTACTTTACCTGTGATGCCCAACCAATGTTGGGTACAAAGATGGACTTGAGAACTTTTCCTGTATTGATGGTTTGTGCGTCTTTAGGTGATTGTGGTGAGCTGCCCTTAGCCAAACTAGCTGTCGTAAAATCTGACCCACTGTAGGAAATCATCTACAGTTGTGTAAAAAAAAACATATTATACTTAAAGAGAAGCCAAAACTGGCAGACATTTGCTAAATGAGTGTAGCAGTATGATCATGAATACAGCCAAAAACATGACATTGGCATTAATGTGATATTATGAGAAATAACGATTAGGTATTTAGGACTACTGTGGCATTTGTGCTTTTTCAACCATGTTCAACAAAAAATAAAATGTAACCTACTGATGGAGTGATGTGGGGTGGCTGAGGTGGGCTCAAGCACACCTGCTGAACCTCAACAGGGGCTACAGGACCCCGGCCAGAGGCAGGTTGGGCCATGGAGAATGGGGAGGAAGGATTAATAGGTTTCCTGACAAAAAGCAAGCATATAGTAAGAGTGAGAATAAGATGACATGAACGATACTATAGTAGTGAGACCAGAGGTTTAATGCTAAACACAGTGCAACTTTTACTAGGACTGGAAACACACGAGTACTGGAGTACAAACCACAAACAATTGTAAAGATTCTCACCTCCCAATAGTAATAGGGAAGAATGGAGTGGCTTTAGCACTGCGATGTTCTTCAGCACTGATGGTGGCCTCCAAAGACAGACACATCCTGTGCCCCTAAAAAGTAAGTCATGAAATAGAACTACTTATTAAGAAAATAATATTAAACTAGCTGTTTTAAATAAAGGATGATTTGCTACCAAAAATCTAGCATGTTGTATAATCTTTACCATTTAAAACTACGCCAAATAAAATATACGGACCATGAAAGACCAACAGAAGAAGCCAAGAGGATGCAAGTTTCACATATGTAACGAGTATGTGTGTGTGTGTACGGTCATATTCAATTTACCTCTTCTGTAAGCTCCATGTAAAGTCTACACTCTGGGCTAACGGCACTCAGACCTACTTCACCTTTCACTGTATACGACTTTCCACCATTCTCCACCACTCGAATCTGATCGCTTGTCTTATGAGTTTTTGCACCTGAACATCAAGAACAAAAAAAATCACACTCATTTTGGATTATGGAAGGAGCACCCAGAGTAAACCCACTCAGACACATGGAGAAGATGCAAATTCCACACACCCCACTTAGGGAACAAACCCAGGACCTTCTTGCTGTAAGGCGACTGTGCTACTCACTTAGCCACACTGATGGCATTTAAAAGTAACTACTAAGTTTCTAATCTCTAAGATGATACACTTTCAATAACAGAAATGACATGAAACAGAAATAAATGGTTCTACTCACCGTCATAGAAGCACACTTCTAGGTCTGCATTAGGAGAGTTTTCCATTAACATGCACTTGGCATGCTTGGTGTATAAAGTTACTTTGGGAGTCTTTGATTTCACCAGCTGAACAAACTTGGTGGCATACTGATACTTCTTCCAGAACTTTTCTAACAGAGAAATGATAGCAAGAGAGCATTTTTTTAGCTCATGAAGTCACACAAAACAAGCAAATAAATTATTCAGAATCCCATATTCTAATAATTCCACAAATATTTTGTGCTACCTGGCAAATCCTCATAACTGCATATAAAAATATCTTCAGGTGGAGATGGTGGATGGTCCAAAACTGGAAAACCTTTTCCGTCGTTGGGTTGGTAAACAGTCACCTGTCCAGATAGATAGTCAAATACTGTACTCAAATAACTATGCACATGTACGAATAACTTTTCTTTTTAACAGTGGCATTAAGTAATTATATAATTATAATAATTATTTTACCATCGTGCCATCATTTGATATCCTCAAGACTTCTTTGACCCTCTCTTGCGCTCCTTGGCCTTTCAAAAGCTCCATACACACCTCACCTGTATCTAGTATGCTCACCTAAACAGAACCAATAAAAATATTGTACAACTAAATAAAAGTAAAAGCATTCATTTCTAATTAAAACCTCTAAAATAAGCCATGACCCAGACACCGCTACACACAATTTGGATGGATTGTCAGCCAAAAATGATTGTCCATTCACGCGTTCTCTTTTGGCTGAATTGTTTACGATAGGTTCTATAATGTCACAAGATATATTTCTGTCCACACTACAGCTGCATCATCTTTTCCCCAATATGTAATATATTTATAATGCTAGATTTGGACCATCATCTCCGGCACATCCCGTAGCTTCTCAATGGGCTTCAGGTCTGGACACAACTCCAGCAACCCAGATCATCACCCATGCAGTAATTATGGAAGGCCCTTACCTAATTGCTTTGTTTGGACATACACTGTGTATCTGTAAGGCATTCTAAGCATTCTGGAGACTTACGGCCATGACACTTACCACAGCATTTTTGGTTTTCTGTCGGATGGGCTTGAGTCTGGCAGCACAGAGTGGAAGAAATGGCTTTTTCTTCTCTTCAGTAACCTTACCCTTAGGAAGGGGAGCCACCTGCATTTCAAAACTGCCTTGTTGTGTTGAGAAGTGTGTCATGCCAAACTCGTCATCCTTACAGGTTCTTGTGTTGTTCTGTAGCGCAGGTTGTTGATACAACTGATGGGGAATGCTAGTCATTCCTCTTGATGTTGTTCTGGCACTACAGCTGGGCAGTGCCCCCACTGTGTCCTGCCCAGAATGAAAACTACTGCTGTTACTGTAGGTGCTGACTTCTGCTGGTCTCTTGAACGAGCCTAACAATAATAATAAAAAACCATTTAAACTAAGGACCAGTTATTGTATGCGTTTTATAAAATGTATTAGAAGCGATTTTACCAACAACATTATTATATACAGTAGTATTTTACACATATACATATTTAATAATGTATTTAATTAATTTAAATGTAATAAAAACGTTTTAAAAAGACAGATCCTTATTGAACCATGTTACTTTAAATGTATATTATATAAAACAATCAAAAATGTGTCTTGATAACCACTTTGTAAACTCCCTAATTAAACCAGCTGTATAATGTAACTGCTTTTTTTATTAGGTCAATTCATTTTTAGTTTAACTTGCTGTTTCCAAACACTCATCTTTTAAACTCATTAATGTAAAGTTAAAACTAAAATGAGAAGAAAATGGAATACCGTCAGAGCTGAACCAGGTCGGCATGGTTTCTGCTGTCTGTATTCTGACGGGATGTGATGATTCAGAGAACGAGGACCCAGAGCTGTAAGAATCAAAAACGTCAACTTCACTTACACATGAAGTAAAAATATCTTCTACAAACTTTGAATACTGAACTGATCCTGTCAAATCTAAGCAGATGAGTTATGCAAACAGTCATAGACTAAAAGAGCTCTTAGATCCTAAATTTTAGTTGATAATCTTTTAACAAACATCATTAATTTGTAGTTTAAAGACACTTTCGACAAGTTATTTTAGTGAATAAACCAGCTTTTTTCTGGTTTTGATATATCAACAGCTCATCTTCACGACAGTAATCATTTTCTCCAGGCCTGTAGGGGACGCCTTAATTACCCTGTGCAGTTCAGTGACCCCTGCCACAAGGACCAGACACTTACTGGCTAAAGAGGCCTTTGCGCACATGTTCTAACACAAACAGTGCTGGAAAATGGATGGCCCGAATAGAAGATCCTCAAACTGATTGTAGAGCAAAGCACCATTACCCAGTATTTTCCTCCCACAGTCCAAAAACATGCAAATGAGATGAATTGGAGATATGAAATAGCCTGTGTATAACCTGAGTAACCATTTCCTGTCATTAAGATTACCAAAGTTACAATCCCAATACAAAACAATTTTATTAAAGTGCTTGGTGAGTGCGTAATATCCTTGTTCTGTGAAGAAAAACAAAAGCACTTACTTTGCAGGCTGTTTAACAGGAGGTGAAGGAAGACGCCTGTGCTCATTATAACCATGGGGAGTGTCCTGGTAACTAGTGGTTGATGGGAAAACGCGGTCAGACCCTGGAAGTACCTCCTCTGAGTGGCATCGCTCTAGCTCCACATCTTGTTTAGTATGGCTGAAGCCAGAACCAGAGCGATCTGAGGAGTGAGCCCGTCTCAGGTAGCGTGAATAAGGTCGTCCACTGGCAGGATTCACAGAAACCCTAACGTTACCCATTGAATGCGTCTGCCAATCCATCTCTCCCTTAAAGCTTGAGCTAGTGGATTGCTGCGATTGGCTTGGCAATGGCATCATGCGGCTAGGCAATGTCTGTCCGATCACCTGCATAGTTTTTCTCTGGAGTCGACTAGTGCCACTGTTACCGGTAATATTGGATGCTGTAGATATTGTCGCTATGCCACTGTCCATAGATCCTCCATCACTAGTCCCAGAGTCTTTGCTTGCACTGGATCCACTTTTGGTCATAAAAGGGTGGTCCAGCACTGCTGACAGGCTGGGCCTCAGAGCAGGGTTCTTTTGCAACAACTGCTGAATCAGATCCTGAGCCTCGGCTGATACTCGAGTGGGCATCTTGTAATCCCCCAGAACTACCTTACTGAGGGTGTGTTTGACAGTGTCCGTGTCAAAAGGAGGCCTGCCGGTCAGGAAGGCATAAAACATGCAGCCAAGTGACCAAACGTCTGATTCCAGCCCATGGGCGCTCCGTGTGGCCACTTCGGGCGAGATGTAGTTAGGCGTGCCACACATAGTGAAGTGTTTTTCAGTGGGCAACTTGAGCTGAGTAGCTAAGCCAAAGTCTGCTATTTTTATGTTCATATTGTTGGTAAGTAGAAGGTTTGACAGGGTCAGGTCTCTGTGCAGAATACCATGGGTATGGAGATAAAGCATGCCCTTTACAATCTGATGCATGAAGTGTCTTGCTGTTGAATAAGATTCATGGAGACACAGAATAAGTAAAACGTTTACTGACTCTGCATTAAATATTTCATTTCTATTTTCGATACCAGAACAAATATCATACTGATTAAGGCTAAATGACACAACAACAAGATCTTTGGTTCAATCCCCAAATGGGGTGATCCGAGTCCTGTCTCCCGTGTCTGCGTGGGTTTACTCCAGATGCTCCGGTTTACTCCCACATGGAAAACATGCAAATGATATAAATGTGAGGTACAAAATTGCCAATGATTTATGAAGTTTAGATATGTGCTTTCTGTATCTGTATAAATATCACAAGCTCAATAAAGGCCATCAGCAGCGTAAGATGTTACCTTCTCATTGCTGGTTCTTTAAAGCAACTACAGACATGGTAATACATGTATATATTTTTTAATGAAATCACCTTCTTCTTCTGCGAATGGTTTCTTTCTGTCTTTTAGATAACGGCTCATCTCCCCATTATGGCACATCTCCAGCACCAGGTATACATAATTACTGTCTTCAAAGTAATTGTACAGCTTAAATTAAAAAAAAAAGAATAGGTAATGAACAGATGTTCAGCAAAAATGTCATGGCAGGCTGGTCTTAGATACTTTGACCTGTATTGGCCAATATAATTAAAAATGTTTCCTTTAAAAATACTTGCTTTAGATTTCGGGTAGGTTTTTTATACCCCAGGGAGGCAAATGTATCTCACCTCTAGTATTGATGGGTGTTTCAACCGACACTGGATCTCAACCTCGTTAATAACACGTTGTACCATGCCAGCTTTGTGCATGGCCTTCTTGTCGATCTGCACACACACACACACACACACACACACTCATTAAGTAGACCAGATGCCACCTGTATCCGCCCATCTGCTTGAACGCAAAGATACAGAGCCACTGGGTAACTAGGTGAGGAAACTAATATTTTGAATATTATTCCACTCTTTCGGATTATTAATTATTAAACCATTACATGATTCAATAAGGTAAAATAATAATAGAATTATTACAAATATTTAATTACAATATAAAACTATGCTCAACTATCATGCTTGTACACTACATTTTTTGTTATTAAAAATATGTCACGATTATTAAACCGAGGGAACCAAACCAAAAGAACGAATTATTAAACCTTGGGAATGGATTATGATTATTAAATAGAGAGAATGGATTATTAAAGAGGGAACAGATTATTAAACCAATGGAACTAAAACCAAGGAAACATTATTAAACCAAGGGAACTGATTATTAAACCGATGGAACAGATTATTAAATTGAAAGAACAGATTATTAAACCCAGGGTACTGAAACCAAGGGAACAGATTAATATTCAAAATATTTCCCCCAACCTAGACACCCAGGGAGTTGTACTAAGCATTAAAAAGATAAAAATGAAATATCTTACCATTTTAATTGCCACTTCCAATCCGGTATTTACAGATTTGGCTCTGTACACGCATGCAAAAGAACCTTTACCCAACAAGGTGAGAACTTTAAAGTCCTAAAAACAAATGCAGACATTATAGAAGGAATCCTTTATATTTAATATGACAGATCTCATCATGATGGATCACTACTGTAGATCTACACATGTTGACTACCTGAATCTTAAGATCCTGTGATGATGTAAAGATCTGATCGTTTACAGAACTTCTGTTGGCTGTTAAATTCTGCATTAAAGTCTGAATCACGTCAAACATCTTTACACTTTAAGATCGGTGCTCGATGTGTGTGTGTAAGTGTGTGTAAGTGAAGCTCCGATTGCGTCCCTGGTTACTGGTTTGGTAACCCGACATGAGGAGTTTCATCCCGGTTCTCCTCCCGCTTCTCATGTGTCTCATAGCAACCACACAAACCCCCAAATTCCCTAATCAGAAAGTGTCAGACTGTGGTGATCAGAGAATAAATCTCACACATTTATAATAATGTTAATCCTCTTCTCACTGTACGATTAATAAACATTTATACAGATCACCAAAACACCATCGAAATCATTATTACAACTTAATCATTGTTAATAATCGGTTTATATATCACAGTCAGATCAAACACGTCTATTAGTCCAAAGAACTGGACTGGTGTAAATAAAATGTTAAACTAAATGTTAAAAAAACTTCACTCACCTCGATTCTATCTCCGATAGAAAGACTCATTTTCACTTCATATCCTCCGGCCTCGAAAATAATCCTTAAATATACTCGTTTTTATTCCATTAACACCGATTCTCCGCGGGTTCCTGTGTTTGTAAATACTTTTAAAAATTCGATATTGGGTCGCTTACAAAATATTTTTCTTTCCTCCATTTTGAAAAAAACCGCCCGTTAGTGACGTCACGACGCTGCACCGACGTAACCGACGCCGCTCAAAGATTTAAAGATTTGTGGGGGTTGTAGATAAAAGTCCTCCATCGATTTATTCGTTTATTTCAATTTTTTACTTGTTTTTATTGATTTTATTTTTACTTATATTTACTGAGCAGCCGAAAGAAAAGCCAACGATTAGAGTTAAATACATCTGCAGTGAACAGTGGTGTTCTTTTGTTTGTGCAGATTTCAGTTGTTTAAATGTTGATATAGTACAATTGCACTCGACTAAAGAACAGTAAAATTTACAATAGCTGTCTTTAACAAAGTCAGCACATCTTGATCTTGAAGATATTTTTTATTATTATTTCATCATGAAATCTATATCCTTTATAATGGATATTGGGAAATGTATGAATAAGGTGAAAATAAATAGACATTTAATTCATTCTGTTTTTTAAAACGATTAATTAAAGCTGGAGGCATTGCTAGAGCCCATATCCGACAGATCCCACATCTTTTCAAGTAATAAACTCACATTACAGTCCCACAGCGCATCTTTATATTCCACACTCGTATTATGGCATTATAAATATATGTGTATATAAATAATTTGATTGAATTTTGATCCATTTATTTTTTCCAGAGCTGTATATACAGCACAGAATTGCATACATGCTTGTGTCCCCTTAATCACATAAATTATTATATAAGGAATTTACAGTTATTTATTAGTTTCATGTGCAATATAAGTCTTGATAAAAACCAACACTTTGGATTACACACAATCCAGAAACCCACTGCATGGAGACATTAAGGCAGCATTTTGTCATTGTTAAACTACAGCTAATAATGATTTTACCATGAATGCCGTACCCTGTTTCTAGCTTCACACATAACTTTAATATTCCAAGACTGACTCCATCAAACCAGAAAGCACACATAACAGAGGTCGAGGTGCAAACTACAACCAAGCTGAACTGTAGACAAAAAGTGAATAGGAATGACGACAGGTTAAGAGTCAGCTGTGTGGGTTCAACGATGACTGCGGTGAGAACAATACGAGTGATTTAGCCGTTCAATCCATTTCTGCCTCTCCTTGGTTCTTAGTGTGCTGACTGGTCTTGTTGTCAGGTGCTGGTCCGGCTGTTGGACCGTTGTGAGCCTGGTTATCCTCTACTGGGTTCTCAACTGCAGGTCGGTTCACCACAGGAATGCAGGTCTCATTTAGGTCCTTCAGTTGAGAAACACAATAAAATTACAAAAATGACCATTGACTTCTACAGGAAATTAATTATACAAATGCTTCATACCCAAGTGGGTTCATGGGTTTCTAACTGTAACTAATTGTTCCATGTCAAAGCATATCAAAACTTTTTTTCATTCCTTCTGTTTACCAAAGCCGTATCTTGATTTAATTACTTTGTTCAAAATCACCTGTTCGGCACATGTGACAGCAATAAAAATGTAACTAAAATAAACTCAATGTTTAACCTCTAGAGACGCTGCGTCCTCATATGAGGACATTACATTTCTGGTTTTCTGCACCATTCTACCTCATTTTT
>JAOTRQ010000002.1:1949153-1964334 GCA_028565875.1 Hoplisoma paleatum | reverse complement strand
GATGCTGATCATGTAAATGATTTCTCACAATCATTTTCAACAATCATTTAACAAGGTAGGAAACAAATAAATATCAACATGCAAAATATGCAATTTTTAGAACAGGCCCGCGGGCGACTCAAGAGGTTCTTTCGGGCGACCTGGTGCCCGTGGGCACCACGTTGGTGACCCCTGATCTACAGACACAGATAACATGCCAAATTAAAAAAAATGAGCACAGTGACAGAGCATAGTACCTGGTGGCATAGTCGTTAAAACTGTAAACTCTATAATAAATCTCGGGTTAAATTCCAAGGTAGAGCAATCAGGGTCTTTCTATGTGAAAATTGCATGTTCTCCAGTGTATGCTTGGGTTTCCTCCAATAGCTCAGGTTTTGTATAGTACTGCGACCCAACTTTTCTTTTCATCTTTTGTCCGGTATTTACCAGTCATCATTATTCTTAATTTTTCCTCCACTATCTATTTTTGTCTGTGGTGGCGTTAGCAATTGAACAGTTGCTGTACTTGTGACTGGGGCCTAATTTTAAAGCCACCCACACTAGAGAACAGCCCCTTCTTCTTAGATTCTCAGCCAAAACTAAGGCTCTCCTCACTCAAAAGATCTGCCCTCCTACGGATTTGCCTCACCACTACCTCCTCCCTCCTCGGCTCCCGTGTTCTCCTAGCTTCACACACACCCACACACACATGAATGCACATGTTCATGTTTTCACCAGACATTCACACAACCAAAGTGACGCAGCCAGTTTCACAAGGTTTATGACAGAGCTGTGAGAATTCTACTTTACATTAATGTGTATTAAATGTTAAATGTATCCAAGGCTGAGCTTTACATATGTAGCCCAGATGTGGTATATTCATGGCAAGTTAGGAAACGTGGTAATTGGCAAGTCATGTCAGTCACAGATCAGTGTGATAAACTGTACACACAATCTTTAATAGAAAGTTTCTAATAAGGGCTTTACTTTCCAACCTTATACACACACTGAATTAATTCCCTTCTGTCATCTGAGATGTGGACGTCCTGATAACAGAGCTAATCACAAATGCTATCACTACACATAGTTCTTTAATTACCAAAAGCCATTGATTGTGCTGACTTATTAAAGCAAATGTGTCTTCCTCACTGTCATGCCTTTAATCCCATGTTTGACTAAAGAATAGAATCTGAAAAGAAGAGACATTTTAAGGAGAGATTAAATATTTTACTATAAGTTTTACAAATATAGGTTTAATTCTAATTTACTGTATAGACCACATTCAAAAATTCTGGGACAAGGACAAAATACTTTAACTATACTAACGTTCAATAGGAGAGAATGTTTTAATTGGGCAGAAAACCATTAACAATATCCATTTAAGTAAAAATCATTTGCAAAAAAGTAAGACTTAAGTTCCCGACTCAATAAGAAAAGCTGAAAAGTTTGACTAATTTTGAATTTCTTTTATGTTACTATCACACCAGACGCCAGAAATCACAAGAAGCCAACAGCGTTTAAAATCAAACAACTTTTCTAAAATCTAACTTATAAAGACTGACCCAAAGAAAAACTACGAGTCTTAGAAGTCTATTAAAAAATTGACATCACATGGCTATAACATTGAGAAAGTGTGTAGTAGTGAACTTAGTGTAGTAGGTTTTGCCCTACAACATAAAGCCTGTCCGTTCTTGCCGGTAATGGATTTGATGCAGTTGCATTTCTATTGACTACAGATGATGATGTGATTGGCTTTGTCTAAGTAAAGAGTTATTAATGTCGCCCAGGCCCTAGCATAGATTTTTGTCACTGCGTTACACCCAGTGAGTCTGGGGAAATTCACCACGGGCCTGACCAAGATAAAATGGTACTAAAGTATGAATGAAGAATATTTTGAATGAAAATCATGTACGTTTTAGTAAATGCTTGTAAATGCTGTAGAACAGAGTAGATATGTCACCAGTCACGTTATTTTAACATCGACGTGTTTCATTACACTGTTTGAGCAAGACAAATATTGTTCCTTTTAAAGACATCAAAGAACTTAATTAAATCTTTAAACAGTCTGTAATTTATTATAGTAACTAGAATATTAATTATTAAGGCCCAAATTTCTCACAACATTGTATTGCAAATGTTTTTTTTCTTCTCTTTTTAACTGAGCCATTTTGAATTTGGCTATTTTGGTACTTTCAGTACTGATAGAGAAAGAGTTCAATCCCACTCCACGTCCTTGTCCTTTGTTTCACACCCACAGGCACAAAAATGTATTGCTATTGTGTCAGCGCATCTAGCCTCTCTTTCAGATTTCTATTTTAAACAAAGAATAGACTCAGAATTATTAGCTGGTGTTAAATATCCCAAATTGCAAGAGATATTGATATGAATGCAACTTTAACAACAATATAAACCACGATGATTCGTTTTGAGTAAAGTGTACATTAGTACGGGTCCTTTTGATTTGTATATGGTTTGTTTGTATGTTTGTTTGATAGCGTCTGCACAGCCCCAGCTCCTGATGCCCCTCCCATGCCCCTGTGCCCTGTACGCCCACACCAAGCCATGTTTCACCACCCGTTTTGTTTGGGCGTGCTTTGGTGTTTCATGGGGACCCAACG
Organism: Hoplisoma paleatum; assembly: GCA_028565875.1. NCBI lineage: Eukaryota > Metazoa > Chordata > Actinopteri > Siluriformes > Callichthyidae > Hoplisoma > Hoplisoma paleatum. The sequence goes on along the minus strand of JAOTRQ010000002.1, from coordinate 1,961,737 downwards.
ACCCCTGCACACAACGATTAATCAAACGTCACAGAGCGATTTCTCTCAACTAGATTATCGTATTTCATTATACACCAGAATAATATTAAATGCTGACTTGTGTTTCTTTTATACAGTGTAATGCATTACGGAGCTGTGCAATACTGTCGACCGGGCCTTTGTTTAAAATCAAAACGTCGACATTTAAAGGAGCGTTAATAACTTTTAATCCAGTCTTGTATCTACATAATTTCAATTCGTTTTTGCTTAAAACTAAAAAGAGCTATTCAAGATTTGTATTTGTCTATGAAACATTTTAAAATCAAATCATCTAAGTCAGGGGTCAGATATCAAAAATTAACAAAATGTATCTTGGTTTAACTAATTGTGTAAATATTGTTAAATTATAATTACACAGAATTTGAGTCTTTGTTCCTCGTTCAGCTTAGTTTTAGTGATGTTTAGTCAAAAACAATATAAATGAGCAATTTTAGTTCTGGCATCAGTACAACTTGGTTTTATAAACTTACTGACCTTAAAAACCAAACATCACTTACCAAAATCACCATTTTCTTACTTCTTCAGTCTTAACTATCTTCAGAAAATATTAGTGCTGAACTCCAGGCCTCTGAGCTCCGCTGCTGTTAATACACATTTCATTCAACCCACACTCAACACAACTATCACACTTGCCTTGTCGATCTTTGAGACCAGAACCAGCATGTACATTTCCTACTGATGGAAAGCAAGTGAAGAAATCAGACAATGAATTTGTTACCACCTCCACACACACTCACAGTGGAAATTGTTATGATAATGAATAAGGTTTGGGAAAGCCCGAGATTGGACCGAAAAGCATTTCTTTGCTGGGGGGGCATCCGTAGGTGTTTAGGTCACACATGCACGCCATGCTTAAGGCGTGGTTTTCTTAACAGCTGGCACTTCGCTGACCTGCTTCCTTATCCACAATTCATAGAATAACAGAATCTCTTTAACTATTTTAATCATGATGCTATAAAATGACAAACATAAATGACTTTATCTTCTTTGGATCCTTGGGGTAACACAACATTGCTGAATTTATGTTTTTGTCATGTTAATGAATATACTTTAATGGTTATTAGTGTAGAATGTATACATACAGTATTATACACTGTTTAAATATGCATACTTATTAGACCATGAACCACAAATATTCAGAATAAACACAACTAAAGATGTCAGCAATTAGAAAACCAATAGATTTTAGCAGCTGAGATCAATATTAACTGATATCACCATTTTTTAAAATTTGGCTATCCTCCTTAACAAATCTAAACATATGTATACACCACTTTGAAATATGCTCAATAGTCTTATTACGGTAGCCCGCAAAATAACTAAAACATGATCATCACGGACAAAAAGTGCAAGATTTGTTCTAATGAATGAGTATAACTCAGATTTGGAGACTGGCGCGCCTCCGTTACCCTAAGAGCCCACCGCGTAGGCGTAGAACCCAGGAAGATGGATGACCATGCTCCCAAAGTGTGATTGGTATTGCCCATGTCACCACCGAGGAACAAAGACATGAGGCAGCACGATGGATTGCATGGGGGTGTTGATCATTAGGTGTAAAATCGACAAAGAAACACTAAAAAAAAAAAAAAAAATTCAACCTAACTGCTTATGTGTTGTGCTTTTCTCATGTCAGCCGTGCTTGATGCTGGTTAAGTGCTGCTTCTTGGTCCATTTGATTATGGTTACATATAGAGGGTTTGGCATCTTTTAAGCAAGTCTTGATTCATTCATTCATCAATTGTCTTTAAATTAATTGACAAATGTAGTGTGCAATAATGACAACACAAATTTGATTATATTACTTGTGGTGTGTCTATGGATCATTTGATTTTGGTCCATTTTAGTGCAACCAGACATTTTACAAACTGCAAGACTTTGACAAGAAAGTGATAAATCAACAATAAACATATTATTACCATGTTTCCACATAAAGGAAAAGTGGGCAGCACAAATCTAGTACAGATTTTCTACCAAAACAAGATTACTATTATTTTCTTCTAGAAAAGGTTATAATTTGACATACATGCACTAGTTTTCTATTATTTATTAACCAGATAAAAATCCAGGTCAATAGTCACTTGCACTTTGGATAAAGAGTAATTATTGAGGTATTTGGAATTTAGATATTGTATTTATACAGACTGTGGCGCTTCACTGGCCTTGACACACTTTGATTCATCATAAGTAAATCCTTTATCCTGGACGTCCTCGGGTGACCTAAAGTGGACTTACAGCATCAACAAGGAACCCGTTCGGAAGCCTCAAAAACAATACACACGTTCTAAACTCGGATCCTTGAAGTTGGCTGACACCAACTAAAGCTTCCCTCAAGGGTACTGAATTTTATAATGTTAATCAATGGCAAAACAACAAATAACTAAAAACAGTTATTAAATCAGCATTAATAACATTAGCATTAATATTGTGTTTGAGCCACAAGTTTTTGTAAGAACAAGTCATTTCTACAAATAATTTAATTCTGTTTGCAAAACATTTATTTAACAGCAGATGGCGATACACACCAAACAGTAAAGACTCGTATTAACACGAGCTGAGTTTAAATTTGAAACAATACTTTCATATTACATTTCTAAAGGACGTTTAGTCAAATGCAATAAAAAGAATTTGTAAATAGTTTTGAATCTTCTTTTATATGAGGTCATTGTTTGGCATCGCTTAATTCGATTTGTTCAAAAATGGGACACATACACACACACACGGGGCAAAAACACCTGAACAGGTCATCAATCTATTGCAGGACACACACACACACACACACACCACAATTTCAGTTTGTCCAATTGACTATACTGCAAGTCTTTGGACTATGAGAGGAAACTGGAGTACCCACACAGACACTGGGAAAACATGCTAAATCCTCACAGAGAGCTCCAGATTGCCTTACCGGGAATCAAAATCTAAAGTTTTTTGCACTGAGGTCACACAGATAAATCTGGACAGTTCTAGTCTTCTAGACTAACTATCGTTCTAGACTAACTATCGTTCTAGACTAACTATCGTTCTAGACTAACTATCGTCTGGTAATAAAGTTCCACCTTTTGGATTATTCCAAGAAGCTTTAAGTGAAAAATCATTTGCATGTGATGGCATTAAAATGAACATTAAAAAATCGCAACAAACAAGTCCTGGCCCATCTATAAATTTAAACAAGTTATTATTATCATAATCATCATTAATTATTAGGGACCAGCCCCCCCCCACCCCATTTATCACTGTTGAGCACCTGAACAAAACCTTCAACTCTTAGCTGTATTAAATCTCAGTTGTAAGTCAATTTGGATGAAAGGATCTCAAAATAATTTAAAAGTATGTTATGTATCCTAATTACTGATAAAAACATTTACAACATTTTTGTTTCATGTTTCAAGCAAATATCACGATCATTAAAAAACACAAACTTATATCATTAACTTAAAGATGGCAGATTGCTGCTCTTCATCCTCTTTTTATTCGTACTTTTCTCATACAATTGCATTGTTGGGTATTTGTTAATTTGTACACCCATCTGTAAAATACCAGACGAAACCCTTTGTCAGTGGTTTTATAGTGTACAATATCGTTTTTGAATAACATTTGATGTTTAAATTTAAAGTAGTTGTTGGTTTGCGTAACAACTTTTCGGAATACAAAACTGTAGCTTGCTGGATGAAATAATGAATTATTTCTGGAGAACTGTGGAGTAATTTGTGATCAGGGGCACCTTGAAATATGTGAAGACCGGACATAAACAGTCGGTTTATACATTCATTGAGCCGGTACCACTTTGTAGGCGAAACAATGTTCCTGGTTGATTCCATTTTAATGGAAAATGTAAAACATTTCTTCAGCTTCAATGTACATACAGTAGCAAACAACACATACAGCAAATAAAGCACACCATATAGAAAATCCATAATATATTATATATGTATATTCTGCTTATTTACATATTATACTTCAGCTGAAAATGTAAAGTTATTTTTTCTTTTACCAAACATATACTGCATTACTTGTGTTTTCCTTCTGCACAGTGATAACCAGCCAGAACGGTTAATAATTTTATATCACCTATAAACATGGACGATAAAAGCTAACAGCTTGGCGTTGGCTGAAAGAACGGAATGCTGTTATGGTTGCGTTAGCTGATCTGCTTTCCTACCCTGCACACAGGATAGTTATTTTCTTCTTTTCACCAGGGTGGTTCTGAGCACTGAGAATGTGGCCTTCATAATAACAACAAAAACATACTGACAAAGTGCGAGCCGATCCATACACAGAAGTAACAAGGGGTGCAGCACCAGCTTTGGTTTTAAAGAAGTGTTTCCTCAGAAGGGACCTGGAGAATGTCAGCACAAGGTGTAATGCTGTTGGAAATCTGGGTTGGAGAGGCAAACTGTCAACAATCTTCCTCCTTTATGTCGGCTGTGCTCTGCTCCTTTAAGTGTTGACTCAATGCTGCCACAGCATCCTTTGCTGAGTGGTAGAAGATGTTCTTCACCTGAACAGACAAGACAAGCATTAACTACTGACTACTAATAAGGCTCAGAATGATCAATCTGTGGACAGTCTGGTGTTTAATCATGTCATTTATTTACATTTTGAATGCTGTTTACTTCTATTTCTGCAAATGTGGCAGAGCAAAAATATTTCGAAGAAACCTCCTACATTGCAACAGGCTAGTGAATATTAAATTTCGTGTTTGAAGTGAAGCGGTTTACTGTTTCACAGTAAATGCACTTCTACATGTTATTTGTGGTCTTATTGTGCGCCTCCCAGCATCTTCATATTAGGATCTGATATTTTAAAAATCTGTGTATAACTGCATTATTCAGAAAGCACAATTAGACTTTTCTTTGTTCCTTTTCTTTCAATAAGTCTAGTAAGTATAGGACAAGTAATACATGTTAATGCTAGTCAAAGTAACAATAATCTAGAACATAATACTTGATGATTTGTTGACACTGGCTAAGCTACATACCAACATGTGTATAAGAGGAGTATTGGACTTTCCTCCAAAATCTAACACGGTCTATATTTGATCCTTAAATGCTTTATTATAAAAATGCATTATTATTTCATTGTAAATGCAAAAGCCATGTTACACCAACACATTAATAAATCTGCATTCACAAAATACCCATACACAAATATTCATTTTGAAAGCATTAATTGGTGTACTGTACAAACAACTGCACTAAACATAAAAAAACGAAAAGCTCTTTGGATTAATATGATCTGACCTAAACGGATAATTTAGCAGAATGTCCAACAGAACAATACGTGCTAGTGAAAGAAAATGCCAGTACGGGTGTGAAGTTACCTGTAATTTGTCTTCATAGTTGACCTGTTCCTTTAGAGGGCGGAGTTCCTGGGTCAGGTAATAAGAGTTGTGGGCATGTTCAGGGGACACAAAGTCCACATTCACCTGAATACAACTGTGCAAATTCATTACCTATGATCATAAGAGACAAAATTTCAAGCACATTTATAAATATACAAAATCTACAACCAGTATGAATATATGAAATGTAGTCACACTGTGACATTCAATGCATCGTAAGCAATAGCGTTTGAGGGCCCGACAGTGGCAATCGGTGTACCTTCCGATTAGTAGTGGTGAATATTACCCTGGGCTGCCCCTGCCATTACACAGAGTATACAACACGCGTAGGGCACCAGACGCATTAAAATAATCATAATAGAATATCATAAATCATCATAACAGAATAATGTTTTTATGTATTAATAAAAAGAAAAAAAAACAACAAAAACAACACATTTCACCACTAGGCTACACTGAGAGTATTTTCCATACCAAACATGGGTCTAAGATGGGATGTTTTTTGCCGTTGTGCCATGCAAAATTTGTTCAGTATTTTTTCCAAGAATTAATTTCTCATTTCACTTATTTGCAACTGCTTTCAATACATCAATATTAAAACAATAAAAACAACAAATACTGCTGAGATGCTCTGTTGGTGAGTAACAACACACAGTGGTCAAAAGTGTGAGGTGTTCCCCACACACAAACTGCTCTGCCTCCGGTCACGCCCCCATCTGGTCGTCACGCCCTGACGAGGCGCAGTGAGGGTAAATGTCGAGGACTACTTCTTTATGTATATAAGCACGCGTTTCCCCAAACTCAGGGCTAGATCATCGTTTGTGTTTCAATTGTTTGAGTTGTGTTCTGTTCAGCGTCGTTATGTTCTGTTATGTTTCTGTTATTAAAGCTTAGACTTTGTATGAGTAGTCCTCTGCGTCCGTCTCCTCGTGTGTGCGTGTGTGGCATTCTAAGAGTCCCTGCATAACCAACATCTAATTCCTGACAAAAAGAAAGACAAGACACAAGCCACCAAACAGGTGGTTGTGCAGCCAAGTTTGAGGAAATTAAGTCAATGACTAATGTGATGATTTAAATGGAAAATCACTGTAAAATAACAGCGTAACAAACCCTTGTCGGTTAATTGAGCACACAAACACACAGATATACTTAATAACTCAGAGGCCGATTCTTTTATTTAACATAAGCTCTGACTGAGATGAAGCATGTCTGTAACGTTTGCTGTGATAAAGACAGTGTGACAGACCTGGTGAAGAGCTCCAGCAGGAATAATTACAGCATCCCCATAAAACTGTAGCAGTGTGCGCCATTCTACATTGTATTCCTCCAGCAACCTTTTCCTCAGTTTTGGGCTCAAGTACCAGCTACTTTCACGAAGAGGGTCGGCCTCAGTATCCGATTCTGCCTCAGGGTCACCCTCAGGATTTGCCTCACCCTGTTCTGCTGATAGCTACAAACATATACATATATAGGTAAGTAATGATGTCTATACAAGTGCATCTATTGACTAGTACTTGATTATATTACAGGCATACAATGACATCAGATAAAAGGCAATAAACATACGTTTCTCAGGACCTTAAAATGTTATGGTGTGTATAAAGGTTTATAAAAGTCGTGCCATACCATTTGAAGAAATTCCTGGATTTTATGAAGATCTTTACTCAGGTAGATGTGCCACAGTGCTCCTGGGGTTTCATTAAAATCTTTAAGCCTTTTCTTTGCACTTTCATCCAAAGCCTCCTTCTCTAAAAACCTCATCACTCCTAAAAGAACACCACACAAGATGAGTATGAAACTATTATCTGAGACATCACGATTTACAATAAAAATGTAAAGACAGAAAAACCCTCAATCCCATTGTGGTACATTTTGATCAGAACGAGAGACAAAGCCCTGTCTGTGAGGAAGAATTCCCCCCCACACACACACACAAACTTCATTTACCTGCTGGCACCAGGCCTGCATAAACTAACCTGTCTGGGAGAGAGCTTCATCCTTGGCTACACCCACATATACTAGAATACTCATAGTGTCTGAGATTTCAACATGTAGATTGCTGGTTCCAAAGTCCTGGTCTTGGCATGATGTCACACCTGTGAATCCCCACAGAAACACAGCCACACACCCAGAGAATCAAAGGTGCAAATCAGCTTAGTTACTAAAGGAAACTACTTTAGTAAGTTTTGAAAGTAAAGGACCAGGGGTATACCATGAGCACAGCAGAGACGAGGACCTAAATCTGGCCTGATAAAAAATGATGGCAGGCGAGAAGCCAAGTTGAGGGCACCATCTGGACCAGTGTATTCAGGAACGGGCAGAGATTTCATCACATCATTATACCTAACAAGGATATGATTATTGTATAACAGTAATTACTTATTATTAACACTTATTATTACTAACTTAGTAATGGCATATTAAACATTGGCATGATCGATAGCTGCTACTATTTTTGCACAACCCCAATAACTCATATAGGCATTCACACACTAACCTGGTTGGCATCAGAGCTAAAAACTCTTCTCCTGATGGCCAGTCCTTCAGCCTGTACACTGCGGATTCACCTTTAATAGATCTGGGTCTCTCTGATTTACAAAAAAAGAGTAAATAAACCAAACATTTTACACAATTACCATGAATTGAACACAATTTAACTAAATCTATTTAGTACACAAATAACTCATTTGAATTCCTTATATTAGACACATCTGGACTACAACAGAAAAGAATGACATAATCTAGATGATAGATAAAAATGCATAAAATGAGCCTCCAAACAAACACGCACTTGACACATCCTCAAAGCTATCCCAGAACTCCTTGACGCAGGTGTTTGTGATGCTCCCATCACGGCAGTTGTAAAGGTCACTGTGAAGAGCTGAGAACTCTTTGCAGAAGTCTTCTGGCTTCCAAAGACTGCTGTTTAGACTCTTGTGCAACCCAGAGACCAGCACTGGCTGCAGAGCAACATCATCAACTTAATCGACAACAATCCATAATTTACACCGATCACTCATTTAAAACATTCTTTTATAATTGATTAGGAAGATTTTAATGTATTTAAGTCTGTTAAAGCAAAAACGATTATCTGATTAATTTTTTTAAGTAATAAACCCCCAAATCTCTTTTGTCTACATAGAAAATGTTAACCCATTATTTATTTTATGTTTAAATGTTAAAAGCTGATCATTAGATACTACATCCTTTTTAAAGAAGACAGTCTGATAAAAATATATTTTAGTAATTAGTCCATACATTCTTATTTCCACGTTTACACAGAACCTGTAATCCACGACGTCTTAGCTGTACCACAAACCTGTTCTTGTGTCCAGTTCTCTTTGAACAGTCGTTGGTTGCCCATGTGATGATGATCTTTAAGCCAGAGCAGCCGGTGGTTACCTATCCATTCGTGAGGGACACCAGTATGTGGGTCGGCCAATGGGATTAGAGCAAGTTTCACCTCTTCTGGTTCTACCTTCACCACTTTCTCTGCTTGTAAATCTAGTTTTAACCCCAGTTTGGTCATTTTAGTGGCTGGAATCTTGTTCTCCACTACAGAAGCGATGATATCATCCAGCAGGTTGGGAATGTGAGCATTTTGAGCAGTCTAAAATAAAAAGTACAAAAACAGATCTGTGAGCAATGGCTGATGACCAGATTGGTAAGTACTCGTGAACAAATTAAATATCACATATCAAATTAAACCATAAAATGTTTCAGCACTTACATGTTTAGCCAGAAACATTTTTGCATTGATGTTGTACAAAAAAAAATGAAAATAAATATACTCAAATGCATTTTTGGTTACTTTTACTTTTTTTGATAAAACAAATAAATAAATAAATAATAAATCACCTGTTATTATTATTTTTAGATTTGGATCCTGTCACCTCATTATTTTTTGTGTTACAAACTGCAGGTCGTCTATACAGCTTATTTATCCACTGATGACACCCTGACATGGGTGTGCAGAATTTGGGTACATACACTTGCCCACCTTCATTTTTGATTTTTTGATTTGATTTTGGAGATAGATGCTGTTCCAACTATCCGGCCCACCAATGTCACTTAATTTTCTAAATCTCTAGTTTAATTGTTGAAATTGTTACTCAATTGTGTGGGAACTTTTTGAACTCTTGTACATATTAATATTTCAAATGTTTGTCAAATAAGCACCCTGTTTATTAAGAACATTCATTTGGTCATGAATGTTATGTCTCTAAAGAGTTTAAAATATTATACAAATATTACTAAGGATATTCTCTTACTGCTTTGAATTTTTTTACTACATTACATAAGTAATAACTTGCATTGTAGGTTTAAATTTAGGTTTAAATCTGAGTGGAGGACAGATTTCTACACAAGAGACGCTCTCAGTAACTCTAACTAAAAATTTCATTATGCAAAGTTTATCCATGCAAAAGAAGCTTGATATTCACATCAAACAGAATGAATCTGTTGAGCTCTTCTGTTTGTACAACACTGTGGACTAATAAGTAAAACGCAACAACAAACAAGTGTCTTCTTATACAAAAATATAGTAAGTCTGAGACAAATGACACCAAAATGCAGAATAATGTTTACGAAATTCATAATCCACATTTAGTTTAGTTGTTGTTTAGATGTTGTATAGATGTTGCTGTATAGATGTTGTTTATTTTACTTACAGGTTATTAACCTTATTATTATGATTCTGCCGTATACACAGTTGCAGACAAATAAATACTGTTCCCTTAATAATCAGTTTCATAAAATCTATGTTCATCTGAAGGACAAAAAGTGAAAATGTAAATAAGAACTTTTCAGTTTGTGCCATATATGGATTAAAAATATGTAATCATGTAACTACACGCCGGGTTTAAACATTTTTGTTCATAGTTTAATGATTAAACTCCAACATGTATCTGTTTTCACTGCATGTATTGCTTTTAATAACATAATTCAATGTTGAATGGAATTCTTATTTATTCTACACATCTGCTACTCGGTGCTACTTGTCATGGCTGTTGAACATAAAAATAGCAGCTTGTTAGTTAGAATCAGGGTGAAAGTGTTAGACCTGATCGGCATTGTGGTACACAGGTGCGAAAGCTATTCCAGGGCCCGTAGAGCCAAGTCTCAGTTTCCCAGCTGTAGAAGTTAGCAGGTCCCTCAAGGTAGATCCTTGTTCTGGGCTGTTCAACTTCCTGCCTAGAACCTCCGACTCATCTCCTTGTAATTCTCCTAAAGCATCCAAACACACGGATTCTCACTCAAAATATAACGGCATCACAAGCTTCGTGTACTGTAAACATGCCAGACCCTGAGGAGGCACACATCTTATTAAATAATGAAATAAAAAAGCCCACAACCCCTGCCTCCCATCTTTATGTAACTGGTGTAGAGTAGCTAATGTAACATGGTGTTAAAATGAATCTGTAAACATCACTCACCTTTGCTCTCGGTGGAATTCCTGTAAAGTGTGTCCTGTGTGATCTGTTGATCTGACATCTGTGCAGAGCTTTTCTGGCATTCTGGGTTGAATTGTGTTCCACCTGAATGCTAATGAATCATCACAGCAACACGAATATTTATATATAGTAACTTAATATATAATACGTTAAAGTTGATGTGAGAACAAAACCAACTGTGTTACCTGTGACAGATTATTGCAGATAGGGGGTCCAGACAAGAAGGACGTGTTACCATAGCAGGAGCACTGAGAAGGAATGCCATACTCCCTTCTAATCGAATGCATCGAGCTCTGTAGTTCAGCCAATACTGAAAGACATATTATTAAAACAATGTCCAGTTATGAACTCAAGGTCAATGTAGCAAGAATCCAAAACTGCAAACCCAAAGTATCAGTACTTACTTGTCTCTGGGACGATTTGAGTAGACATAAGAGTCTTAATGTCATGTGGCTGATTTTTCACACACCTTGCCCAGACATATAGCTCCTTATCTAAAAGGGTAAATATTATTAAAAAGTATGTATAAGAAACGGATAACAAGCATATAGAGCTAAAGAAATGAAAAGATGCTTGTTATGTTCTGTAAATATACACTTACCCTTAGAACTCCTCTTCTCACGAGCTTTGTAGCAATCCATACAGACCACAAAACCACATTTATGACAGGCCCAGTGCATGTTAAAGAGTGTAGATTCACATGCATCACACATCTCTCTCACACCTCGCACTGCCCGCTTCCACATCACCTGGCCTACAAAAACACCACACAGAGGAGATGGATTAAAAGGCCGGCATTCATCCATTCATGATCTAGTTTTATCCCCGCTTTATTATATTTTAGGGTCACGATCGAACACACACTGGGCTTTACAGGTCGCCATCTGCAGGAAACAGAGACACATAGACACACACAGGACAATATCAGTATCTCCAATTAACCTGACTTCATGTCTTTGAACTCTGAGAGGAAACCTGAGTACCCGAAGAGAACCACACAGAAAGCCCCGGATTGTCTTACCTGGGAATTGACATTTACTGGGACTGTGAGGTAACAGTGCCAACTACTAAGCCACGCCGGTAACTACTGCCAGCCATAATATGAATTTTATTTTATTTACATTCTACATTTTCCAGTATTTATCAAACATATTTAACCTGTATAATTGTTACAGTAAATTCGAAATGTATTAGATTCATTATATATGTATATAAGCAGAATTCAAAATGCTTTAGGAACAAAAAGCACATAAACAGATTAAAGTGACAACAGGAAAAGCAATCTGCAAACTCAAGTCACTGTATGACAGTAGGTTTTAATAAATAAAGCACATTATTCAACGTGTAGATGTGACTTATGACACCAACCCAGGAGTTACAGATTTCTGAGTGTGAATGGGGTAGAATGTGACGGATCTAAACAAAACAAAACAAAAAGCAGCTGGCAGATTTTGTTGTTGTTATAAAATTGCACTTAGAAATCACCTAGACAATCATTACGTGACTCAATCAAGAGCAATCTGCCATCTGGATGAAAGAAAACGTGGCAGTTGCACCAAACAAATCTAATCAAGCTAAGCATCAATGTAAGAAAATAGATTTAATCTCTAATATACATAATCATGATTAATTCTTTATGTAGTGTGTTTTTTATTATCATATTTTACACTCTAGGTCAGGGGTCACCAACCTTTTTGAAACTGAGAGCTACTTTTTGGGTACCAACTAATGTGAAGAGCTTCCAGTTTGAT
>JAOTRQ010000002.1:1932052-1943965 GCA_028565875.1 Hoplisoma paleatum | reverse complement strand
CAGACAGGGTTAAGGGTCTTGCTCAAGGACCCAACAGTGGCCGTGTAGCAGAGCCTGGATTTGAACCCCCAACCTTTCGGTTCCTAGCCCAACACTCTACCCACTAGGCTACACTGTCTCTAAACAGTGCACAGATTGGGTTAAATGTAGAGGAATAATTTTGATGTGTAAGCACAATAGTGCAAAGTGTATTCATAATTCTAAAATGTAGGTAAATTATCATATATGTCTAAATTGTACAAGTGTCATCTATTTGAAAATTTGCACAGGTAATTTGATTTTCAGTACACAAGGGATGTTAGTTGACATGCTAGTGTGTTGTGCCACATCATCCAACTGGTTTGAATGGCCTGAGGCTAACCGTGTTAGCATTGTAAAAGAAAACTGTTGTAATCATTGCCTAAATAGAGCGTTTGAATAACCCGCCTTGTATACAGATGTATCCGAATCCTGTCTACTGAGATAGATACACAATATTACACACATGTAATATTTAATTCAGGCACCATAATTTGAATCAGAAATAATATCTGATGACTGGAAACTGATTGAGATATTTGGTTTTCTTTACAGGTCAGCTTTAGACATGATCCTGCAATAAGAATTTAAATGATCGAAGTGATTGTCTGATAATTGTGTAGCCTAGATAGTGATTTTTCATGTCTTTACTGTCATGGTATAGAGTTAAATCTGAAGTGGTTTTTATTTCATTGTTGGTTTCTGGTATAATACTGATCATGGCACATTTTTTTTCTACTCGTTTCGTGTTGTGGTTTGGCACAAATATTGTGCAAGAGTTGCTGGAATTCCTTAGAGCCAAACCGTTTTATCATATTGTGATAGTTTTTTCTCTTTATGGGAATGGGGCTGGGGTTTCCATATCTGTTTCAGTTTTTTAGTACATTTGTGAGTAAAATAACAAACAACTTTATTCACCCTAAGCAGATAAGGTGGCTTATAGTGCTATCACAATTCAAACGTTAGATTGTTGTATGCCAGTGATATACACAAAGCGATTCTCTATATGCGTGTGTGTGTGCGTGTGTGCGTGTGTGTGTGTGTGTGTTCAGTCCGGACTGGTAGTACACTGGCAATTAAACACTAAAATATATGTTTATCTTAAAATTCCTGGCCTGATGGTCCTTGTTGTTTTATGGTGGCAGGTGTACTTTTGTCAGGTCTACAGCAGACTCAGGTTCTTTTAAAGCTCATGTTGTTTTGACTGTTTTGCCACTTGTTTTTTTGTGTTGTGTCTAGTGCGGTGTGTGTCCACGGTTGTTTACAAAGCCTCTTTTGGCTGCTGCTGTTTTGATGTAGCTATATGTTGCAGCTGACCTGGATTTCAACTTTGTCCTTTGTAGAAAGTGTTAAGAGCTAGTCTAAGAGTTCTCTCTAAGAGTTCCTAAGAGAGAGAGAGGGTTGTAGTTCTATTACAGGAAAGCTACAGTGTCTTGTTGAATGCATCCGTTTGGGACTGTTGTGTACTTTGTCTCATCCTGTACATTAAAATGCATTACTGATTTTACAACTTAACCTCTTGTTGTGTGCTGAGATACAGGGTGTGTTTGAAAACACACTCCCAAAGAGTAGGCTGTTCAAAATCCTTGATGCCCTAAAATCCTCCCTAGTGAGGTAGAGTGTGTAGGTACAGTGTGTATTTTCAGAGAAGAGCAAGAGAGCAGCTGATACTTCCTTAGGGGCAAATCTCATGCAGTTGATAAGTTTCAATTTGTACAGCGCCTTTCAAGGACGCTTCACGATCATAATACAACACAGAATCACAATATTTAAGGGTGAAAATGCAAGGAGAACCGATAAGCTTTCAATTGAAATTTAAAAGAGGACAGAGAAGGACAGTTTTAAAGTTTTTCTTTTGGAACAGCTTGTCTTAGGTTGGTGGATCAGAGAACGTGATGGTGATAGTCAAGTATTCAAGAATTCAAAGCATTATTGTCAAGTGCACAGTAAGGAAACAAAGAATCACAATATTGTTTCAAATCGTTTCACAAACTTCCCTGTCTTTTGAAATTCTTCCTTTTAATGTCCACACGCCAAAAGTAATAAGTAGAAACGTAAGTAAATAGATAGTGATCAAATTCAAATCCGATTAAGAAATGAAATAAAAAAATAATAAAACATATATAATATGTAAATTGGGCACTAATGTGCTATATTGCATTAGCTATATTGCTCCAGTCCGTGATATGAGCAGAACAGTTTGTATAATTGAGGACCCTGGCAACAGAATTTGTTATATTGTAGAAGACTGAGTACGACAACTGCATGGACCAGTTTTTCTGCATTTGTCTGGAAATGTAGACAAGCAATATTACGGAGATGATAAACATTTAGCATCAACATAATTTGCTGAGATGCTTTTGCTTCTTATATAAGTTATTAAATCAAAGATGTAAAAAAACAGTGGTAATGTGACAAAACAGTGGTTAATCTATCTTGGACTTTCTTTTTAGTTAATAGTTAATTTTAACTTGATAATTTCCACTAAGTCACTACAGGAAATCAATTCTCAATAAAACCTGAATAATACTTGACCTTTTATGGCTAAATGGATTTTCTCGAAGTGTGAAAAATGTCAAAGCATTAAATCATGGTTAAACCTGTCAGTGGACTGTAAAAATGCTTGGAAATCAACTGCCTGAGCGTTTCCTGGATCTTTTGTGTACTTCATATCCAACCAACCTATAATGACCTAAGTTTTTAAAAGTTTGTTCCAAAGATTTTTTGCAATTAAATGTATCCACTAAGAACTATTTCTAAGGACTATCATAACAATAATAATGGTTTATTGTTCCTATTTTGAACAGCTGACATTTTGTGTTAAAGATTTGCAACTGTCTTTGGAACCCAATAGCAAACGAGAGACAAGTGCCTTCCTGCAAGTAGGGGAATTATTCATTATGAATGATTGGAGTAATTTTGTGAGCTAGCTAGTATAAACAGAAAAGTAAAGAGGAAATGTTTGACTTTTAATGTTAAGTCTCATGTCTGAAAGCGGGACTGTTTTGTATAAAGCCAGAACGCAGTAACAGTAAGAACACACCAGCGTGTGTAATCGAGAGACTGTATTTTAAATAGCAGATCGTAAACAATAGGTGCTGAGACTAGGGGTTGAAATTCGAGAGTAAGAGTGCTTTTTGGGAGATTGAAAGAGGGGAATAGAAAGCACGAGAGACAGGAAGTTTTGTTCTCTTGGACTCTGCTGTGCTGTAAGTGTCGGTTCCTGTGACCTAGCTAGGCCAAAGCACATAAAAGGAAATGCCTAGCATTCCTGCAGCAGAGCTGTGTCTCTGATGCTCTGGCAGGATTACAGTGGAGAATATTTGTTCTGGGGAGCCGGCCATGCTAATTGCAGGCCCTGTTGTGTGCAGGGAGAGTACAGGCGCTCGTGCCAAAAGCAACATGTTTCTGTTCAGCTCAACAATGTCCTGTTTTTAAGCAGAATGTTAGAGGAGGATGGAAGTAAACCCAACAATTTAATGTACAGTAGTACAGTATGTTTAACCTATTGTTATTTAAATTAAAGCTAATTTAAATATTCTCAGAGATTTCATGCTACACTGCGACACTAAAAATCAGTTGAAAGTTTATTTAATGTTTAGCCATTACTGCCTGTCACTCTGTATATTGATTGGTTTTGGCACATACGTATTTAATTAGCATTGGCCTGGTCCATCAAAGTCTTAAGCTGCATCTGAATTCCAGGCAGTAACTTTTTACAACATTGAATTATGGGATTGATTTTTGGGCGACACAGCGGCTAAGGCCCAGCCATAGCCTAGTGGTAAAGGTTTAGGACTAGTAATCCAAAGGAGGCCGTTTCATTTTCAGCGTTTAGCAGATGCTTTCATCCAAAGCAACTTACAGTAGAGTTACACTATACAGTCTGAGCAACTGAGGGTTAAGGGCCTTGCTCTTTCAAACCTCACAACTGTTTGGTTAACACTGTTGGGCCCTTGAGCAACATCCTTAACCCGCATTACTTACTTGGATAAAGAGTATCTGCAAAATGCTGAAATGTGAATATAAATGATTAATAGAGCACTTGAAATAGCTACACATGCAGTAGGATATTCGGGTGCTTTATGTATACTGTAATTATTAAGCGTTTGAGCACTCTTTCGCATATTGTTTAATTTGAGTCTCAGACCTTTCTTAATTTTGGTGACAAACATGTTTGTACATATTTATGTGCTTGAGTTTTCACCTCTGACCTAGATAAATCTTTTCAGTTTTACTTTCACCTTTACTGTAATCTGTTATCTATGCCATCTATTCTTGGAAAACAAATTGAATTCAGAATGAACAAACAAAAAAAAAAGTTTGCCTGCACAAGTGTCCACACTCCATTGTAATTGTGTCTGTGTTTAAAATGAAGCAATTACCTGGAAACCTTTGTTAAAACAATACTGTAGCCTTTATTATGAACATTTGGGGATGAACTCTTGGGAAATAGGTGGGAATACTCGAATCGAACAATTAATTTTCATTTAGTGCAACTACCAAAGTTTAGGAAATCATTTTAAAAAATGACATAAAAGTAGGCAGTAGGGACATCTGTTTGTTTTTGTTTACCTCAATTTCTAGCTAATAGTTTTTTTCCCATGAATCCAGACCAACAAAAGGTTTAACATTTTTTTTCAATAAGTAACAACACCAAGAGCATTATTTGTAGTCCTTTAAGCACATTTTTGTTTTCAACATGGACAATTTGGTCGATTTCAGCATAGCATATTGAGTGGTTGGATCCAAGAGACCAGTTACACTTTTAAACTTTGCAAGGAGTTTTTTTTATTTGTAGTTTAACACTGAATCTCACTGCTTTCTTGTCAGCGTTGGTTAAATCACAAATTTTGAACACGATAATGAAACAACACAGCTGCTTTGGTCCAAGTTTTGATATTGGTCATGGTTGGCGAAAGCAGGAAGGTCCTGGGTTTGATCCATAGGTGGAGGGGTCTGGGTTCTCCCTGTAAATGTGGGGTTTTCCTTATACGAAATGTAAGTGAGGTGAATTGGAGCTCCCAAATGATCCATGACTAAATTTAAGATTGAACTTTTTAACTGATGAATCCTATTTAACTAATATCTAACGTTTTTAGACTGAAAGTAACAAAATATCTAAAACATGACATTAAAATCCATATAAATTAGTAAGTTAATAACTATTTGAAAGAGTTGGACAATTTCCAAGCAATTACATAATATACTCCAGAATCCAAACCAAAATCCAGAGAAGTATTATTTTGTTTTTCAGTTTAATTGAACAGTTTATAAGTTCTGAATTTAACCATTTGGTCTGATTTTCTTACACCATAAAACCTTAACAGACTTTTTATGTGACCTGTATATAACCTGTACTCTCCTGAGGCAGCACATTAGTGACATTACCATTGATTCTAGCTAGTAAATGTCTTAGTCAAAGAACTTTGATCTATTGCTACTTCTATATTATTAGCTAGAAAAAAAGACTGATTCACTTATCTTTCAGTTGTCTGAGAGCATGAGCAGTACAAACAAGCTTAATGCAGTTAAGCATTAAACCATATGAATAAATAAGGAGTAAATATTGGTTTAATGCAGATATCAAATAAATGATTATAAAAATGCCTGTTTTAACTATGTGTAAAACATCTTTTTAACTCATATTTATTCTCACACACAAGTCTTTTAAAGGGAGATACGTTACAATTGGCTCTTTCAGGATCAACATCATAATGTGAAATCGAATCAAATGGTTATAATAATGTGACATGTATAATCTATCTTTCTATCTATTCGTTTATCGGCCGTTTTCCCAGTTCCTGGGGTCGGACGTTAATGTTTGGAGCAGACTTTTCTGTCCGGATGTCCTTCCTGACAACAACCACCAGTAAGTGGTGTGAACTTGTGAGACTACTGGACAATTTCACATTTCCGATCAACCTAGTGCATGTTTTTGGACTGTGGGAGGAGACCGGAGTACCCGGAGGAAACCCAAACTCCACGAAAGTCCAGAAAGCACAGAAAGTCCCCAGCCCGACCCGGGGCTCGTACCCGGGACTTCTTGCTGTGAGGCGACAGTGCTATAACCACTCAGCCACCGTGCCGCTCATGTGACATGTATAATGACAGACATTAATATAATAACGCAATTACTAGGAATGTGAACTAAGGTTTTATTAGTAGTTTTGTTAACAATTCTGCTCAAATTATGTGTTGCGAGAATTAAAGGTTTAAATTTTGAGATTTGCTTTCTATCAGTAAATGCACATCATGTGCATGTCTCGAAAATGGCTTTTCTGTTTTCTGGATAGGGAACAAAGATCTTAGCATTGGAAGTATTCAATTGCAGTTTGTCTTTTTTCCAATATTTTGTCTTCCCTCACACCCTATAACATTTAGATCAATACATTTCATGGTTCAGCTCAAACACTCTCATTCGATGTACACAAACATGCCTCCACATTAATTTGATTTAACCAGAGCTGAACATATCGACTGCTGCCAATCTGGACTGCAGGCAAGCCAGCCATCAACACAGGTTGTGTAAAACCATGTCGATGTAGCACATGCAGAGAGAGGGCTGATATCATTTTAGTAAAAGGATCACGGACTTAACAGTTACACTGTTTAAAGATACACTTTATTGCTAAAAGTATTCGCTCACCAATCACTTCCATGGTCACAGGTATATAAAAATAAACACCTAGGCATGCAAACTGTTTTCCCAACTTTGTGGGATCAGTTTAGAGCCCCTTGAGTGTCCCACATGACTGTGCACCAGTAAACAAAGGCAGGTCTATAAAGTCATGGATGGCAGAGTCTGATGCGGATGAATTTCAACCCCATAGAAACACCTTTGGAGTGAATTAGAGTGGAGACAGAGCCAGGCCTTTTTGTACCAACATCAATATGTGACCTCACAAATGCACTTCTGGGAGAATGGTTTAAATCCCCTTAAACAGATTCCGAAACCTTGTGGTACACCCTTCCTAAAAGAGTTGAGGCTATTATAGAGTCGAGGCTAGTTGTGGGCCAACATCATTGCAATCCGGTGGATTAAGAATGGGGATTATGCCACTTAAGCTCATATGTGAGGCAAGGCAGGAGAGCAAATACTTTTGGCAATATGGTGAATATACTCGACTAAAATTTTACATTTACATTCTTGGCAGATGTTTTCCTCCAAAGCGATTAAAGGTTGAGAGTCTTGTTCAACTGGC
The DNA here is from genome assembly GCA_028565875.1 of Hoplisoma paleatum. NCBI lineage: Eukaryota > Metazoa > Chordata > Actinopteri > Siluriformes > Callichthyidae > Hoplisoma > Hoplisoma paleatum. The sequence continues at coordinate 1,936,742 of JAOTRQ010000002.1, read as the reverse complement.
AATCTAGCAGTGGTAGACCGGAGTGCAGCCCCATACCATGACAGATGTCACAGATTCTTCGGTGTATTACCTTTAAAAAAGGCAAAGTTACTTTTATTGCATTGCAATAAAATACGCTAACCTCCTCTTGCAGAGCTGCCGGGTCAGAATCTCTGTGGTGGAAAGATAACGAGACATGATATCTGAGAGGTGAATAGCAGGAAGTGCATCAGGCACAAAAACTGCTAAATTATGAATACAGATCCAGGTGATCCATTTTGGGAATTGTTTTTAATCACTGATTAAAGTGATAGATTTAATATGATACTGGTTATTCATAGAAGATCGTAGATCGTACGATCATAGATCGTAGGCTCACATTACATGTTAAAAAGGGACAACAACAATACATGTTGTTGCTTAGGCTGTTTTACTGGATGCCACATCCAAGGCTATCAAACAAACGTCGAACCAACAATGGCAACCCGTAAAAAAAGAACCAAATGCTACTTTGTGTAAGCATTATTTCTTCTGCTCTAGAGGTCATCCAGTAGCTTTAATGATTCAACACAGTGCTAGTGTGTTTGTGTGTGTGCGTGCGAGTTTGGTGAGTAAAATACATAAATCCAGCCCCAGCATTTTGTTGAACTACTGCTGATTCACCATGACATGAGCGCAAAGGGCATATCTAAACATCATAGTAATGAAACAGATAAACAAGGAATAGATTGAGAGCACTATGGAGTTGGAGATGAATGGCTATGACTTTATAATGATTTGATTCATTAATGGCGTGAACGTTATTTTTATCAGTTAAAAGCCGTGTCTAAAAAGCAGTGAGACATTAATCCTCTAAATGTTCTTGACATATGACATATGTATTACTTATATAACCACTGCATGGAGGTCTCCAATGTACTTTATTTAAAACAAAGGCTGACATTTGGGCCAGTCATAGCTTTATATATATAGTTCAAGTATTTCTTGTATTTTCTGCCATTTGGTATGATTGCTACAAAACTGCAGTGTGTGATAAGTCCATTGTACCCTCACTGCTAGCTTTTAGAGATTACTATTGGGAGATGTTTGACCGAATGGTTTAGATATAAAATGGCAACTCCGTTGATATTTTTCGGGGGTGGGGATGACTGGTATTTTGTTTGTCTGCCTGGCAGATGTTGACATTCAGCGCTCCCTTATGAGATCGTCAGAGTCTGAAGGTGTGGCAAGATGCACTGGGACAGATAAATCACAGTTGAAGGCATTTAGGTGCATCACTTCGTACTTGTTCCGGGAAAACCTTTTTTTTGGGTTCTTTTTTGGTCATAAAGAACTATTTACAGCCTATTGCGTTAGCGTTAGGCTGGTTTTCTATTTTTATACTTCCAAATGACCCATTGTAGTTCTATTGTAGACCCAAGTTCTATTGTATTTAATTTAAATCATGACGTTTAATTTCCTGAATGAGTATTATGAATATCTTACTGATGCACACATCTTTATCTATCTATCTATCTATCTATCTATCTATCTATCTATCTATCTATCTATCTATCTATCTGTCTGTCTGTCTGTCTCTCTATATATCTATATCTATATCTATATATATATATATATACATACACACAGAAGGCGGCATGGTGGCTAAGTGGTTAGCACTGTCGCCTCACAGCAAGAAGTTCTGGGTTCGATCCCTGGGTCGGGCCAGGGGCTTTCTGTGAGTAGTTTGCATGTTCTCCCCGTATCAGCGTGGGTTTCCTCCAGGTCCAAAATTGTCTGGTAGTCTCACACACAAGATCCCTGTAGCGATACGGGATTGGAGAAAGACCTGGCAACCTACTGTGTAAAAATATATTTGCTAAGTAACTCTGGGGATCGGTAGCGGTCCACAGAGTGACCCAAGAGTCGGAAACGGGTAAATACATACACAAATGCTGGTATGTGCGTTTAGTTATATGCTTTATTTAAAAAAACACAAAGATTTGTATGTTTACTCTTTTCAGAAAGAACCTAAACAACTCCAACTGCAAATCAATAGCTTTCTGTGCCATTCAAAAATGTTATTGATAAACTGAACCGGCTCATGCACATTAAGGGCGGGTATGGGAGGGTTTGTAATCAACACCCTGTACCGCTTAGTGGTCTGTATCTCAGCTCTCAATTCAAATCAGGTACCAACAACTAATAATGAATTGAAATAACCTTTTTAACCCACAGCATTACTGTGAAATGTAAAAATACAAGTGCTAATTGTCTGTTGGTGGATTACAGAGGGTCATGTGGGGTTCTGACTGACAATATCACTGAAAGGAATGAATGTAAGAAACTGGAATCTGCTTTGTTAAGTTCTCTTCGATACAAAAACAGAAAGGATTTATGTTTTTTCCTAAATGAAAAAAAGGTTGTAAAAAATGTAAATAAAGGTGCACAAGTGTCATTTTTTGCATGTTCAGTTTTGTCAGTGAAAGATACTTTTTATAAATGATCTGTATTATGAGGGAGATATATGCTGTTATATGCTGTGCTAATATCGTTGAACAACCAACTTTTTTCTAAGACAGCAATCTATGTAGACAGTAAGACAGCAAGGCATCTTACTGTTAGGAATCGATGGTGGTTTTGCGACTGGAATGCGTGAGTGCGAGCCCTGAACATAAACACACACGACAAGAGGGATAACGGATAACAAATAACATTTATTAAAGACAAACACATAACGGACGGCTCACGGGGCAAGTAAACAGGAATGCTGGGGTTCACGTGTAGCGGGCAGGTAAACAGGAGTGCTGGGACTCACATCAGCGGTCGGGTAAACAGGAGTGCTGGGACTCACATCAGCGGTCAGGTAAACAGGAGTGTTGGGACTCGTGTCAGCGGTCAGGTAAACAGGAATGTTGGGACTCACGTCAATGGTCAGGTAGACAGGGGTGCTGGGGTTAACGTCCAGCGGTCAGATAGGCAGGGGTGCTGGGGTTAACGTCCAGCGGTCAGATAGACAGGGGTGCTGGGGTTAACGTCCAGCGGTCAGGTAGAACGGGGTGCTGGGGTTAACGTCCAGCGGTCAGGTAACCAGGAGTGTTGGGACTCACGTCAGCGGTCGGGTAACCAGGAGTGTTGGGACTCACGTCAGCGGTCGGGTAACCAGGAGTGTTGGGACTCACGTCTGCAGTCAGGTAACCAGGAGTGTTGGGACTTACGTCCGCCGTCAGGTAAACAGGGGCGCTAGAGTTCACGTCAGCGATCAGGTAAACAGAGGCGCTGGAGTTCACGTCAGCGATCAGGTAAACAGAGGCGCTGGAATTCACGCGTCCAGCGATCGGGTAACAGAAGGGCTGAGATTCAGCGTCCAGCGGGCGAAGTAGACAGGAGGGCTACACTAAAACACATACGAGGACTACACAGAGACATTAGCGCTAACAAACAAAAACTTACCTAGAGCGCAAAGCTGCTCGTTACCGGACCGAACACTACGCGTTTCCTATTCGATGAGTCTGCAGTGTGAGGCTGAGTTGGCTGGGCTTAGAAGCCCGATGGTAACTAGCAACATCTGGCGGCATTTAGCACTAGTGGGTGCTCTTGCTCGCCAGGCCTCCAGATGGCGCCAAACTCACCCAACACTGCAGGCGACCCTCAGGGGAGGCTGAAAGGACAAGACCACTTCTTAACAGTCCCCCCCCTCAAGATTCCCCCCCACTGCACAACGCGGAGGGCCAGGACATGGGTCAACAGAACAAAAAAAAACGGGGGTAACCAGTCAAAGCAAGGATCAGAGGCTAGGGAGCACGCAGAGAGCCAGAGTCAAAATGAGCTGTTGAACCCTGAACCAATTTGGGAAAATACGATCCGTGATTACGACCAGAATGTGTGGGTATATGGGCAAGAGAACCAATGCGATTCTAACCGGGGGGTGGGAAAATACGATCCCTGACCTACTACCGGGATAAAAACACTGCATGGGCGAATGGGTTCCAACTCGTAGCTAGGCTGGCCAAGGACTCGAAGTGCGCGCCGTGTTCCACGGCATTAAGGGGAAAGAAAGGTTATACGCGTGTCTTTACGTGGCTTACCCATCATGTGCACGTTACTGTTACGCGGTTTTAAGGGGAGAAAAAGGGACGTACGCGTGGCTTTACGTGACTTACCTATCATGTGCACGTTACTGTTACGCGGTTTTAGAGGGAGAGAAAAAGGGACGTTAACGTTCTGCGCGCGGTTTTAGGGGAAGGGGAGGTTTATGTTCAGGGGCTCACGGATTCCAGTCATTTTGGCAGGCTCATACTGTTAGGATTCGGTGGTGGTTTTGCGACTGGAGTGTGAGCCCTGAACATAAACACACGTGACACAAGGGGTAACTGATAACAAATAACATTTATTAAGGACAACACACATAACGGAAGGCTCACGGGGCAGGTAAACAGAAATGCTGGGATTCAACATCAGCAGTCCGGTAAGCAGAGGCGCTGCGATCCACGTCAGCGGTCAGGTGTTAGAAGTGCTGGGATTCACATCAGCAGTCAGGCAACAGAGGCGCTGCGATCCACGACAGCGGTCGGGTAATAGAAGTGCAGGAATTCACATCAGCAGTCAGGTAACAGAGGCGCTGCGTTCCACATCAGCGGTCAGGTAACAGAAGGGCTGGGGTTCAGCGTCCAGCGATCGGGTAGACAGAAGTGCTGGGGTTCAGCGTCCAGCGATCGGGTAGACAGAAGTG
>JAOTRQ010000002.1:1903283-1916651 GCA_028565875.1 Hoplisoma paleatum | reverse complement strand
AAATATTTAGTGAAATGGTTGGTTGTTATCCGAATTGGACGCTATCAGGGGCGTTCGTTAACCGAGGTTCCACTGTACTTAAAATTTATCAAGCATGTAACATGGTGTGATGTAAACGACTTCGGTCATTCAAACGAGTGGTCATTTGTTACTACTTTAAAACTAACACTGGATAAAAACAAACAACAAAAGGCTTTGGTCATGTTATTAGCTTGGTGTCAATAATGGTATAATCTGTAGTGGTTGAGATTGTGGTTTGAATTTATTCCAGTTATATAAGCTATGGACATGCTCTCACTGTTGATGCATGCAGGCTGTATTGCTTGTATCTTGTGTTTTAGAAAGAAAAAAATATCTTAAATGGTACATATTTTCAAAATGAATAGAGACATTATTTATATATTGGAATTATATTTATCCTTTATATGTATTTGATTATTGTTGCCAAAAGCTTTAATCTGTAGCAGTGAAGCTCGATGATGATGCAAATTATCAGCTTCTAACACTGAAGCTTTACTTTTTGTAAATTGTTTTATATTCTTGTTTCTTGTGTGCATTTCTTTGGCAAAAATGTCAATTTCTCACTGCATGGGGATGATATTTTTAATGTGATTCATTACTGTGGTGATGAAGAATAACTGGTATAAATTGTTCCCTGGTCAGATCACTGCAGCATCTGTTAAGGTTAAATACCAAATTGGTTCAGTACACATCTCACCATCAGCCAATTGTAATCAAGGACTACCACCAAGGGGCAGTCTTTACATAGATTTCAGTCTAAACAGAACCTTGTGTCGGGGAGCTACATTTATTTCTAGGTTAGAAAAAGAACGGTTCTTCTCCTCTTTAGCTTATTAACTGACTTTACTGTACATCAGTTAAATCAACCTGCATAAGAAAAAAACAATTATTTCATCAGGAAATAAAGGAAATGCTAAAAAATGTAAAAAGGTCATCTGGTAAAAAGTCATCTAGCTGGGCTAGACATGTTCTATCAGAACAGAAGTAAATTATCTTATTGTAATTGCATAGTAATATGCTTTTGTTTCAATAAAAAAAGAATTGTTGTATATGTTCAGTTAAAGCTGAGACACAAAACTATAGTTACATGTACAAGTTTTCAGAAATAACCTGTTTTTCTATACAGATAAATGTTTTGTTAACAAGAATGAATATTAAGTTTTATAAAATAATATGTTTTCGATACGATTTGTGTTAGAACATAATGTGATTGTTTTGCATGACTGTAAGATTCTTTTCAGTTCTTCAGTGGGAGAGCAAACATCATTCATCCTGTAGTCGCCGTGTTTTGTGCTCAAAAGTATATTTATATACATGTGTGTGTGTGTGTGCGTGCGTGCGTGCGTGCGTGTGTGTGCGTGCGTGTGTGTGTGTTTGAAAAGAATAAAGGGCTTATTTATGTTAGAATTGTTGGTTGTCAAATGTAATAAAGTTTATACAAGCTTTCAAAGCATGCTTTGCATAATTTATTTTTATACACATATATTCAATATGAAAAACTTTGATGAATTGGACACTTTTACATTCTTAGAAAACAAATGTTTTTCTTTATTGTCCAGATTTTACCCGGGTTTAGTTTAGACTTCAGGCTTTTACTGGAGCCTAGATTTGATTAGGATTCAGATTTTGCCAAAATGAAAATTCATTTAGTGCAGACCAGGATTCAAAATATTTTAAATCAGTTATTACATTTTTATTACATTTTTATTTACGTATCCCAACTTTGGAAGTTGGGGTCAGAAAGTGGGGTCAGCTATCATACATCGCCTCTGGAGCAAACAGTATTAAAGGTCTTTCTCAAGGACCCAACAGTGGCTGTTCAGCCGAACCTGGAATTTTCTGTATAAAGATTGATGGATTTCTGTAGGACAGAAATCAGAAACATGCAGCCAAGTCTGTACAAAACAATATGACTCCAATTAGCTCCCTAAGCCAGTGGTCCCCGCTGATTCCCGTGTCGCAGACGAGTACTGTTCTGTGGATCAAATGGTACCGCACAGAAAGGATACATAACATCTGGTGTTCAGTGTCCAGCGTTAGTGCTGTCAGCTCGCTGAAACATTAAGTTGACGTCACTAGAGTCAATACAAAAGTGTGAGCAGAAGTAGCAGTGCTGGCTGACATGTTACAGAGATCAAGACATGATTGGTGGAGTCCAAATGGGTGATCAGATGAGGTGCATTTTGGGAGTTGCGGTCCTGCTGTAAAGTCAGGAACGACATAAGAAGAAGAATTACATTATCCGCAACACCATAAAGGCTGGTCCAAGAAAAAATTGTCCGACTTTAAACAGGTTGGAACCCGCCGCTCTGAGCTACCAACCCTTTTCCCACCGAAGCTAGGAAACTAGGTTGTGTCAAAAATGATGTCCAATGAAAAGAATCTGATTTGTTAATCCTCTTAAATATTTAATGGTTGTTTCTTTTTCTAAAATGAAACTGGTCACTGGACAGCATGTCAGCCATATAGTCCAAATTCAATGTGTTCACTGTTGAGTTTAAATGTTGTTGTCGTGTCCACTTGGTTTTCCTCTGGGCACTCTGGTTTCCTCCCACAGTCCACCAAACATGGAGTCAGGTACATGGTAGACAAGGAATTACCCTATAGGTGAATGTGTGTGTTTATGAGTAAAGCTTATCCCATCCAGGGAGTTTTGGTTTGTCTTGCCCAATGAAAAGCTGGGATGGTCTCCAGCACCATCAACAACCAACCCTAAGCCCCAGCACTACTGATTGGATAAGCATATAAACAAGCGGGTGATTGGTCACGAATAAAAAAGTAGAATAGAGCAAAACAGTGAACTAAAGTATTGCAGTTTCAGTATTAAAGAAAGGTTTTGAAACTTGACCCAAGGAGCGGGTAAATTAGACATTTAAAAAAAATTACTACTGTGTTTTACTTTTTATTCTATATGTATTTAGTGGACTTTGCTCCTTTTAAAATATATAATTAAAATACAAATTAAAATATTATTTAACAATTGGGGAAGGGGTGACATGAAAGATCACTAGCATGACTTGGATCGAATTGAAACTTTCATTGTGATTGGAACTGGGGAAAAGCATTTTATGGATATACATCATAAATCAAATAAGAGTTAGGGTTAGAACTAAGGCGGGAAACTGTGGAATTCTGCATGCTACCACATCTCTTATTGTTGTGGCCCAAATTTGACCCTCTGCCCATGGTACGATGATGGGGCTTTTTCTATTCTTTTCTCCCTCATAGTCAGTTCCCAAAGCGATCAGCATTCCAGTGGCCCACCATAGGAGCTGCTTTAGTGATTGCCGCTGGCTCCTGGGTGGCCTCTTGTGCAGGGGCTGTAGAGGGGAGGAGACGATGCCTTATTAATTAACTGGGTGTCTTGGGCAAAGTGAAGGAATTTGACTGAGAGGACAGACAGGGGGCAGGGCCAGACATTGTCTGGGTTACCTCCGGTCTTACTGTATAACACTTCATTTTCTTAATCTGCATCACCATAAATGCCAAAAAAGGGAGATTCCCTGTTAGTAATGCGCCTCATTGAGTAGAGTAAATCCCAACTACAAATGTAGCATAAATAAATAAAAATACACAAAAAAACAAACATGTAAACAGTTGCGAAGAAGATGTCCTGAAAGCAGTGAGAGTGACCCGGGTTGCAACAGAGGGCGTTTCTCTAAAGGAGGCTGTGGGAATGGCCATCAGTCCTGGGAGCTGCCGGAGCAGTGAATGGCTTTGCACTGGCTGAGTGTGTCAGGGAGATGTGATTGAGTGGGATGTTCTCAGGCTAGGGCAAAAGGGGGACAGATAGGGGAGGAGGGAGTGTGCAAGTGCTGAAGCTTCCCATGTGGTCCACTCCGCCCTCCCCACACCCGACCCAGGCACCCCTAATCCCGTTACATGTGTCCCTATTAGTACTAATAGGACGGCTATTGTTGAGCCTTGCCCAGAGTCACCAAACCGTCGTGTTATATTTGGGCTCCTTTTCACACCCCATCGATGCCATGCAATGCCATTCATCAGCAAGACCCTAGACGGGTGAGAGGTCACCACGACTGATGTGAGACTCAGAAAGTCATTTTGGTCTTTGAATTCGATTTCTATAAACATATAAATCACATTGATATTTACATCTGCTTTCATGTTTTTTCATTCGTGAGTCATTCTTAGAGCATCCTAGCTATAAGGAATCAAATCCACCACAACAGGATCAATCCTGAACTATGAACCATGACTAAAAAATGTTAAGTTATTTAACAGGCAAAGGTGAAATGTGAAGTGTCATTTTCCTCCTCGATAAAATGTTCTTCACACTTAATCTATTGCTTAGTATGCTGAACACTTCTCTTTAGACGATTGAATTAGCAATGGATCATTCAAATCTGGAACAGTAACAATAATGCAAATTGAATCCAACAAATAAGCAGTTTTAAAAATCATTGTTTTGAATCTTTACCACCAAAAATAAGCAGACTGGGCAGTGAAATCTGGTGCCTTTTGCTCACAATGCATTATGCAGAGACTGAGAAACAAGCCCAATTCAGCTGATCCCAAAGTAGTTGCTTCCACCCCCTTGTTTCCTGTTCTTTGTAGACGGCACAAAGCCTTCTTTGCTGCATGCCCGCATTTGTGAAAACACTAAGAGTACATTTACATTTGCGACATTTGGCAGACGCTGTTATCCAAAAGTGAATTGCAATTATGACTGAACACGGTTCAGGCCATTTAGGGTTAAGGGTCTTGTTTAGGGGCCCCAACATGGCAATGGTGAGGCTTAAACTAGTAACTTTCAGATTTCTAGTCGAGTACTTTTACCACGGTGTCTTATTTGAAAATGATTGTAAACATAATTTTAAAAATGTGCAATGTTCCCTTCACTTTGTTTCTGAATTATAAATAATTAATTAAAACAGACTGGAATTTTCTGGATTATTAATGATCATCTGATCACGTGGTTTAGTCACGTTTTGCTAGTTTAAAAGGATGTCGTGTTTAATACTTTTGGTTACATTCATGACAGGTCACACGTCTGTATCAAAGGCAGTCATGGACAGTTCACTCTATCTGCATGTTTTGGATTGTCGGAGGAAACTGGAGCCACAGAAACACTGATTCTGGCCAAATGATGTGGTTTAGTTTTAAAATAAAAATCTTCATCTAGTCAAGTCAAGTCAACTTTATTTATACAGCACTTTTTACAATAGACTCAAAGCAACTTTACAAAATACAGGATGAACAGATACAGAAACCCCTACAAACCATAAACCTACAAACCAAAAAACATATTACAATTATAATTTTAGCCAAGGTATTACTTCAGCTGTTAGCTAACACTAACAACAAACAGTACAACACAATTATTTGTTTTATTACCGATGAATTGTCTGCATTTATAATAATAATTTTAGTTGCTGTGCATCCAAATTGCTTTCTCTTGACATTGATATCCTAATATATCTCAGTTCCTCTCATGTGCCCTTGGTTATCAGTTGCATCTGGTTCCGCCGGGCACTATTCACAATGAAGCGGCCATCAGCATGTGATGAAACCACTTCTATATCTTTCTGTGATTCTTCCACTTTCTCTGTATCGATGTTACAATCTGCTGATGACACTCTGTGACACTTTAAGCTCAGTGGCCACTTCCGTCTGAGAACTTCCTGTTTCAAGCCTCAGAATGGTGAAGTCCTGTTGATCAGTTGTTAGCTGTTGTCTGGTTCTCATGATGTCAAAATATGAAGAGCATGATGATGAGGATAACCCTAACCCCAGATTTAAATACCAATCCTGATCGAACCTGGAAATATGTTGATCGATTCATGGATCAAACCTTTGTGCATTTTGTCCTTATGTTTTTTTGTTAGATAACAACAAGTTGTACAAAAGGTAATGAAACATGGATCAGTTGGAACAGTTAATTGCATTTAAGATTAATCCTGAAGTTTTACCTGAATGCCGAATGATACATAAACAAACTTTTAAAAGTTTTATATAAATAATCATCTTTAGTGGATCTGAAGGTCAGAAATGTCCCTGATGCATAATAATGAACTATAAATGTAAACATATTATATCTATAATGTTCATTATGATAAACATAATCTGATAAACCAAAAAATCTGGTAAAATAAATCATCATATTTGAATACATTCAAATGTAAATTGATGAAGCAAAGAAGGGCAAATGAAATTGTGGCTGTGTACTGGGTGTGCGCATGCTTGCATGTCCTCTGTTGATCTGAAGTACTTGTTGGTTACCATGACAATAGTGCTTAGTAAGGGTTTGGGAACAATCACCTGTGGATCCTTTTGCCCTGGTTACGGAGGTCTGTTCATTTTGCTTGGGGAGCAGATGGCCTTTTGGAATGATTGATAAGTATTGAGATACTACACCTATCTTTTCCATGCCGAAGACCTGCACAGAAAGCATTACAAATCTGCAGACTCAAACGAAGAGAGACACGGTGCCAAAGCTCCGAAATGTTTTTCTTTTCTGTTAGAAAAGAAACCAAACCTCCATATTTTCATCCACACTGTTGCTTAGTGATGGAGTTGGATAAACATAGAGTTCTTGTCAAATGGCTTGGTTGCGATGAGAGCTATGGCCCCTGATGGCCAAGTGGATGTTCTCTGTCTGCCGAGCTCATTTGCAATGCTAATAGTCAAGAGACAGCTGCTATCTGGTGATGAATGCGGTTTCACCCACTATAGTAAAAGAGTAGGCAATAATTACACAATTTTGGTTCACGCTTGTATAAGGTACACAAGACTAATCTGTCGTACCCGGATAGGAAGAAATCAGAACCCAAAAACCTAAAGAGAAATAGAGACATGCCAACTAAAATCTAAAGTTCATTCTGAACTGAAGAGGGCTAAACATTTAAACAGCAACAATCAAAGTCTTCTATTACTGTGTCGACTTTTGCCAAAGATAACATATTAGCACAAAGCCACATTACAAACAGATGTATAAAGAGCTCTTAATTTAGCCTTTACTCATTCGGGCTGCGTTATAAGTGCTGTCCAGTGTAATTGCATCAGTTAAAATAAAATGCACGTATAACAGAATGACCTTTTCTAAATGTAATATCCTTACCAGCAATCTCTGCTGCTTTTATATGAATTGCTTGATATTTAATTTTACAACACGGCATTTTGACAGCATCAAAGCTAAATGGCATTTTATGCTCCGTGGAATCTTCATCTAATCATGCTATAATAAAAGAATAAAAGGCAACTCAATGCTTTACTAATTTCACTTCATGAATAATTACGAATAATTAGCTGACTACCACATGACTTGGCAATTCTACCAATTATTATAATGTCTTTGTAGTCGAAGCAATCTCCCTGTGAAATATTTATTTATTTTACATTATTCTCTCTCACATGATTGCTTGTGTGCTGGTAACAACATAATACAACTAGTAACTCCTAATCTGTTGATAGGTTCTGAACGATCAGCTACTAATAAATTTAAACATACAGATGTGGCCAAATGTTTTGAGAGAGTGTGAGAAACTGTGGTTTTCAGTTCTTATGGAGGCAGTTAGTACAAACTTTTTTGTACTAACATAAACAGTAATTGGCAAAGTCATTCCCTATTATGAAAATGACTTTCTGACCAATTCATAATTTGAAACAATCCTGCAGAATATTGGTTTGTCCTTAAAGTGTAGAGATTGGACTGCAGATGACAGGGGTAAAGTTATATCTCTGATGATTCTTGTTTGAGATATTATTTTGGAGGGAAAAAGGTGAACACTATTACGTATCCTGTGTCAAGCTAACGATGAAGTATCCTGAAAGCATTCATGCTTTCAAATTTGCTCCAAATTTCCCCAAGAACACTACCATGAATGAGGAACGATATCAAAACAAACAGCATGAGTGACTTCTCCCAAAATTCCAGGAGTAATTTAAAGATGAACACTGCTTTTTCCAGCAGGAGGGAGCGCCACGTCATAAGGTAGTGATACCCAAGTGTCTTGACGAACAAATTTTGCTCCAGGACCAAGGAGCTCCTGAAGATGGACAAAGCAAAACTCATAAACGGTGTTCAACTACAAGCAGTGATTAGGCAAGAGTGGGTTGCCATCATTCAAGATTTTACCTAGAAGTTTAAACAAGAAAGGTTAACAATGAATGAAATGATTATACTTCGTTATACCATATAAACATCCAACAAAAGGGTTTAAAAAAATGGTGCCATTATCAAAACTTTGTGAGAGGATTAAGTGCCTGTATGGACTGGACAGATCTACGTATTAAATTTCTTAATGGCTGCACATGGATAGTACAAACTGGTTGTATTTTAGTAGCATTGAATAGATTTTTATGAGTGACTATTTTCACCATTTTAATATTTTGTTAACATAATATACATGAAATAATTAAGAATAATGTTGTATAATTCACTTAGTCGTCAGTTCATAGAATAAATAGCAAAGAACATACAATCAAGATTCATTTATTTTTGTAGTGACTTATGGCGTGTCACAACACCACGGCGGTAACTGTCGGTTTTTATAACATTTAAAGGATCTATCACATGGAAATTATAAAGGGAGTTCAAAACTAAAAGAATGTAAAACAAAATGAACCCCAATTCGTGACTTCATGTCATTATTAATCTGAAATCAAAGCTAAGATTAGCTTAGATAGATCTTGATGATTTTTAGTTTTCCTACATATTAAAAGAGGAAAAGCTCAAACTGTTAAAAAATCATATAAAAATTTTCACTGAATCTCCACTTCTAGTCTACAGAATTAAAAAAAGGAAACTTTAGTAATGACTCTTTATGATAATCAAAGCAACTATAACTATTGTAAAAAAAATAATTCACTCTGCACGTGAGTTTGTGTATCACAGTGTATGTTTATTGACTGAGAGATGAGTATAGGGAGGACACGTGAGTATTAGGGCCTCACTTTGCAACTCCTTCATTACTGATGTAATTACGCTGACTCTCTTCAGTACATACACTTTCCTCTCTTAATCATGTTTACTCAGGTCTCAATTGGGAAATGAGGTAGAAAATGATGTGTACATAAGAATAAGAAAAGTGTCCTGCCCAGTGATATTGTAAGACGTGAACACGCCATGTAAAGAGAAAGTCCCTGTCTTTATGTGTCTTGCCTCCTCCCACTGGGTGTTGCATCTAATCCTTGCACGGCACTGCCTGGATCATTATAGACTGTCGGCTGGAGTCAGTGAAAGGAGGAATTAGCTGGGAACACAATCCCGACAACCTTTCTGACCCCATGACAAATACTCAGCAGCTGGGGGTCCCAGTTGCCTAAACCAGTCCATATGTCCAGGACAAAACTGTTACAAAGACCCAAACAATAGAAACACAGTGGAGGGGATGGGCTAACTGTTTGTCTGCGTCTCCCAGGAATCATTGAACGTGACTGTCATTTGTGTAAAAGGGTGTAAATGGCAATTTTTTGCTTGATAATTGATCCATTATGAATCAAAACAATTTTGCAAGTTTTTAAAAGTAAGGTTATTTAGAATTACATAAAACTCCAGCTCTGTTTCTACTTCATCTCGATGCTTTCACCAAAAAGCATTCCTGCTGTGAAGATACTAAGCTGTCCTTTGTCTGTGTGGAGAGCTGGGAAATCCTCCATCTAATTGTTTCACACAGACACACAGGCAGTGTTTAAAGAAAGGATGATGTGATGTAGGCATACTGTGTGTGCAATTGTATCACTTACAAAGAGGAGGGATTTCGAATAGGGTGGGTTTGGCCTCCAACCCTGTACTGATCTAGCCTATTCTATTGGCCAGTTCCAGAGACACAGATGTGATTTTTATGTGTATTGCAGCCCCAATACACATTTTCACTTAGTTTGCATCATAAATTGGTTTGTTTACAACCAAGATTACACTGACAGCTGGAACAGATATTTGTTATTAGTTATGAGGATTTATTTAAATTGTTTGTGTAAATGACTCGGAGATTACAAACTATTTATAATGCATAAAGCTTAAAAATAAAAATACAAAACATAAATGAGTTAAGCCAAAGTTGCTGCAATTATCTCACGATCATCATTATTAGAGATGAAATGATTTTGAAGTAAAATGTAAACATTGTTAGAAAAAAACCTCTTAACATCTTTAATCAAAAGTGTGTTGCGTTTACTTCAAGTGCATTGCAAAATAAAAATAGTAATAAGCAGTTTAAACGTCTACTGGTGACCTGTTATTGTATTTTAAAATCAAATTCTAATGAATGAAACAAGCAGTAGGTCAATAGTTCTTGCTTTGTACCTAAAACGACATTCTGCAAAACATGCAAAGCGAGCAATAGTTCCCAAGGTATTTAATCAACAAGCTATTCATATTTAATTGGTCAACCAATTAAGCTAATCGTTGGTAAGTCTGTCCTGATGTATGTACATCATTCATGTAATAATCCTCATTAAATATTTAGAATCATTTTTTTGAAGATTTTAAGACCAGAAAATGTTTTCCATTTTAATAAAATAAAATAAACGCAATTTTGTTCACCTCTTTAGGCAAAATAATAAAATAACACCAACATCAGTATCATATGCAAATCCAAAGAAGCCTTTGTGTTAGATAGTCCTGGTTAGCTTAGAATTCCGAGTAGCTTCTTTAATTGGATTTTAAAATCATTATATAATCATTATATCAATATTTTTTTACACTTAGTTAGATTTATGACAAACAATACTTTCTCGTTACACGATGTTGATCAGTTCTGAAGATTATGACATTTTTTTTTTTATCTAAAGTTCATTTGTAGGTCTTTGGAAAACGGTGTTCCCAGAATAAATCCACACAGACATGGTGTGAATATGCAAGCTCCACACAGTAAATAGATAAACAAATAAATAATAATAAAAAATAGGGGATTTTCCAGGTGTATTTTATTATATCCTTAATTATTGTGAATATATTATGACCCCGCTAGCAGTTTTGCAATTTCTTTGGTTAATTCATCATTGATGCATCAATTCCAGCATCCCACTTTCACTAGTATTGCTGTTTATTATTGTTTTTAGATAGGAACATTAAACTAAAAATGTATAATAACTTTTCTCCAGTCCAAAAAAAGCTATATAATATATCCAAATATATTCTGCACTGCTACAATTATATCGAAAATCAGATTACAAGTATGTTAACAATTCTGTTTAGAACACTAGTGTAAAATGTTTACATGTATAAATAAAACAACTCTTTCATTTTCGGATACATCTAGGATACATGTATCCTCATGTTAGATTTTATTCTGACTGAAATAGGATTCAGTGCTTTGATTACATCAAAATACAAGTGTCATTATAATAAGTGATTATTAGTATAATAAGATTCATGTTTTGTGAAAATCCTATAGTATGGTTATAGCCTAGAGATTAGGGTACAGGATTATTAATCTGAAGGACACAGGTTAAAAAAAACCACCAATGCTATAGGTTGATCTCGTCGCCCTTGAATGAGGCTTCAACCCTCAAGTGCTGTTATACTGTAGCTGTAATGCACGTTGCTTTGGATAAAGGTGTGTGCTAAATGCTAAATAATGTAAATGTAAAAATATTTACACATATAAATATCTACATTTTGAATCTTAAGACTATGTACAGAAATAGCAGCCAATACACCAACACTAAGATTTATCTACCTTACCTACTAAGATATATTTGTCTATTGTATTTAACTGGAGGTTTAATAGTTAGCACTGTCACCTCACACCCACAAGTCCCAGGTTAAATTCCTAGCTAGACCCAGGACTTTCTTTACAGAATTTGCATGTTTACTCTGGTGATCCCAACAGTCCAAAAACATGCCGGTAAGGCAAACTGAACATACAAAATGATCCATGACTGTGTTTGATGTGACTTGTGTTATGAATGAACGTTTCCTGTCATGAATGTTACCTAAAGGGTAAAAACATGACGTTAAAGCTAAATAAATAATTGTATTTACTGCAAAACCCTTATCACAGCAATTTCCACTGACAAAACCTTCCACTTGGTAAAAACAGACATATTTTGCATCCATTATAAATGTATACAGTTTGATTTGTATTTGATCAATAAAATGATTAGTGCTTGCTTTTACTCTGGTCTCTCCCTTCACCATTTTCACTATCCCATATTTCGTTCTTCTGTTGAACCCTTTCTTATTAGCGAGGTCCTCAGCTGTGTGTCGGCCAGGATCAGAGACTGCCTCTATTAGTTGGGTCCATTTGTTGAGCGATTGAATCGCTCTCAGCCTCCTGCACTTTCATGGCCTCTAACCCTCTCTTGAGCTCAGCCTCCCATAAGGGCCTCTTATAGGCCCGACTACACAATGGAGCCTGATAGAAGAAACTCGTCCTGAGATAAACCAGATGCTGGCCAGGTATGTCTGTGTATAGATGAGACAGCAGATGAGACATATGATTTTTTTGCTACAGTGAATTATTTATGTAGGCTACCATCTTCGGGAAAAGAGTTCTCCAAACGTTAGGACGTTTGCAATTTGACTTTGTTACCAGCAGGTGGCAGGCTTGTATAAAAAACACGTTTTCAGCGTCGTCGTTAGCTAATTATTATACCGTATAAAGTCATTTTTTATAAGATATAATGACAACCCAGCTAACAAAATTAAGTTCTGAAAACGTTCTTAAAACGTTCCATTTTGGTCGTGGGAACGTTTTTTTTTGTTATTTAGTTTTCTTAACCTTTTTAAAAAAAAAAATAACATTTTTCTAAAAAATGTTATTATATAACTTCAGACTTGAAAGGAATGCTGTATAATTTGGAAAATACGAAGAAGTATTAAAATGAGTTATTTGAATGTAGTTGTGTAAATGTTTTATTAGAACATAAAACGTGTCTACAGTGTAATTCTGCACGTTTATTTTTTATATTTTATATCCATATTTAGCAATATTTGTAATAACATTTATATAGTGTTACGTTTTATAATTATTTCAGTCCAACATTACATTTTATCAAGGTCACATAACGTTTGTGGAACGTTCCGTTAACGTTATAGTGAGAACGTTTGCTCATAACATTAGAAGAACTTCACTACATCACGTTAGTGACTCCCCTGCTTGTTTTATCTGCTTCTCTGTTGTTCACATGAAACAAATAATGCATAATGAAGTGCAAAAGCTGAAATCACGAAGGTTTAAACAGGTAATAACCATTTAAGCCTCTGGGCTCAGCTGCACAAAGAGATGTTTTATAAGATAAAACAAAAATTAAGTATGTAAAAAAAATTTTGCAAACCTATAATAGAGTATATGTATTAAAACCAGCACACACACACACACACACACACACAAACACACACACACACACACACACACACACACACACACACACACACACACA
>JAOTRQ010000002.1:1869111-1886524 GCA_028565875.1 Hoplisoma paleatum | reverse complement strand
ATCTATCTATCTATCTATCTATCTATCTATCTATCTATCTATCTATCTATCTATCTATCTATCTATCTATCTATCACTATCTATCACTATCTATCTATCTATCTATCTATCTATCACTATCTATCACTATCTATCACTATCTATCTATCTATCTATCTATCTCAAGAGAATTATAGAGTGGTAAAAATTGTCACAATCTATATCATGGGTCTTTTTATTATTATTATTAGATTTCTTATAAATTAATGTGTAACATTTTTCACAAACAACCCTGTCATATATGTTACTATAAAACAGTAACTAGTGCAATAGAACAATTTGGTCAGTACATTGGAACAACAGTCATCGCTCGAATGCTTGAACTTTAAATATTCCACTGACAAGTGTCTAAATCTGTTCTGAATTAATACTCTGCAATATTGACCACTTATCCATGTATAACACATTTAGAAGATTCTTATCATTCATAAATATGTTTATTCGAAGCAGGCTTTCCCTCCTAAATATTGCACTTTAATTAACCTATATTTTTGCAAGGACATGTATGGTCCTTGTTGAACACATACATTTATGCATTTTTGTATATGAGTACGTCTATGCATGCTAGTAGCAGCTCTCGTCTTCTCCATGTGGAGAAAGAAGCCATTCTTCCAGCAATCAGGGCTCTGCCTGCAGGAGCCCAGCCAAGCCTCTCATCCTCAGCCTACTCAAGAGCTGCTTTAATTAACCATCATGCCACAGATGGGATCGATTTTAACCTCCTTCTCTCTCTCTCTCTGTCTCTTCAACCTTTCCCCACCCCCAACATACATGTCTTTTTCAACCTTCTTTCTCCAAAGTCTTTCACCCATTGCGCTGCCTCTTTCTCTCATCTTGTGCCCTTTTCGCTACTCTTTCTCCCTCACTTACTCACCTTCCATGTGCCTCACTCTCCTGTATACAAGTCACATAATTGAACTGGAACAGTGCCAGACTCCAGACACCCCCCCTCTCCCGTCGTAGTTTGCCTGTTTCACCCACAGCCCCTGGCCTCACCTGCTCAATACCTTATTAGTGTCAGAATCTGTGGAGAGCCATTGCGGATTAACGAGAGAGATATGAGATTGATTTCTGCCTCGACAGATGAAATTGGGTTTTGCCCTTGTATCTGTATGTATGTAGTGTCGGTGTGTATGTATAAGTGCATGCACTCAAGTACAAAAGAGAGTATGGATTTACATAGACTTGACAAAAGAGTGTATGGATTTTAAAAAGAGAGAACGAAAGAGAGAGAGAAGAGCAAGTCTCTTTTTGCAAAAGAAAATAAAAGAAGACTGACCACTTTCTGCAAACAGACTGCAAATGTACTTTATTATTAGTATTGTTGCTGTTTTAATCATCTTGGATGGTGACAGTAGGGTAGTAGGCAGTATTTAAGACATATTGGATATACCATTGAATAAAAACACTGGATAACACTTTGAATGGATCCTTTTGATTGGTTAAAATGTACACACACACTGTACATATCCAATAACATTTGATATATAATCTTTTTTAAAGCAAAATTGAGCTAAACCAAGTATGGAAACCATAACTTTGCTAGTGTTGCAAAGATTTTACTAAACATATTGTGGTTGTTGTATTAAGACGGTGAGCTATATTGATGCACCTACCCAATTCTTTATTTAAAGATTTTATAAGCAATAAATAAATATTTTTCTGTAGCACTTCACGCAGCATTTTTCTATTCTAATCATTACTTGATAATGCATAAATGTGGTTTCTTTATTGTTATTATATGCTGCATGAGTTATACTGATATTATACTGTACAACTCTGCACCATGGAGTAACGTGCTTACTGAACTAACAGACATGACATAAGACTCGCCGAGGAGGCTTATAAAAGCAATAGAAGCAGTAGTAGAATCAGCAGTGGTAGTAGTAATGTATTATGTGCATGAGTGGCTGTAGCTGGCCAGTAGGCAGAGTCAGAGCTTGTTGGTGGTGTGATTTCCTTGAGTGTTTTTGTCAGTGTGGCCATGTGTGATTGCCTCTCTGTTGCTAGTGTCAAGCGAGGATAATATTGCGGCCGCCCTCCCTGCCACAAAAACAGGATCAGAGCAATCCAATTTCTTTTTCTCTACAAAGATGGAATAATTTTCCAGGGAGTGACGGAGCCTCCAGATCCAGGCGATGATAAACCACTGTTAAAAAACAGCCATTACTAGACGAATCGGGTGAGTGGAGGTTGACCACAACCTTACCCGTAGCACAACAGGAGGTGGAGGATTGCTCACAAATGTGTTCAGAAATAGGTATTCAAAGGAAAATTGAAAAAGCAAACCAGTAATTTAACAAAAATAGAAATAAATAAAAAGAAAAGAAGCAAATAAAAATCAGGCATGGAGCTACATTCTTTATGAGCATTTGATGCTGGTAACGAGAAAATGGACCTTTGAGATGTTCATCCTCCATGGATGTTTGCGCAAGAACTACATGTGCCTCCTGAACCAAAATGTATTTTAAAACTGATAGAAAATATGGTCAACTAAATCTTTGCAAAAAGTTTACGTCAATTAGGCAAACGGCAATAAGGAAATCTTAACTTTACACACCAATACACATTCTACTAGGAGAATCTGTGTGCCACTTGCCATGAGAGAACCCTGAGCTAGACAAAGTATCATAATGGTGTAAATAAATACAAGCAGCTCTCTAAAATCATGTTTTTTTTTTTGCTATAATTAACAAACATAAATGTCTAATTGCTTTCAGGTGTCATGCGCCCTGTGTTTTCCTCTTTGCCTTTTTGAGGCACCATCAGTAGATGGGGTTTAGAAGTGATTTCTGTAGATGCTGTCCTTGTTGGAGATGAGAACAGAACTAGGCTGGGGTTGGGGATGGTGGAGTAATCAGGGTGGGAAACACACCCCTGCCTGTCAACACTGTGTCCCCCATAGGCACTTGCAGCTGAATGGGTCAAAAATAAGAGCTCTTGCTGAGCAGGCAAAGGCCACAGGTGTTCAGGCTCGTACCCCTTCACCAAGTTATATGCATTTGCTCAAGCGACAGGATTGAGAACGAATACGAGATGGTACAAATAAGAGTATCTTTGCTTTTTATAGAAAGTTTTTGTAGTTAGAAATTATCATAAGGTGACACAAAGACTTAGTAAGTAGCACTGTTGCTTCACAACAACAACGTTAAGGTATGATTATCTGTGTCAGCACGTCAGTACCTCCTATCAGAGGTATGTTTTATAGCAATGTCAAAAGACATGTCAGGTTAATCTGAAATGACAATGGCATAGTTTGTGTTTGCCCTATGATGTACTGATGACGTGTCTGGGTAAATTTGACACGCTGCTACACATAATATATTAAAGCAGTGGCAAAAAATAAATGTAGGCATATTATATAATCTTTCAATGGGCAGTGTGTTGATGTAATTTTTCTTTAAGCAATGAATATAATGAACTGAATGCTTGTGCATAAAATAACTCCAACAATGATGTGCTTGATAACTCAATACCATATGTAATTAGTTTTAAACAAGCAAATAGAATAAAAACATTGTACAAAGTCTTTGTACGTTTTATAGTTTGGAATTTGTTGTGTTTTGTGTGTTATTTGTTAGCAGTGTATTTGCCAACAGATCTATTTTAATGCTACCTTTTACTAAGTCTACTGCAGTATGTTTTTTTTACACCCAACACCAGAACACTATGGTTTACATCTCTCAAATGTCACCTGTATATGATTTGTTTTTGACAAGTAAATGCAACACAAAAAACTTACGTACACAGTATATTACTACTTTGTATTACTCTACAGATATTAAATATTAATTGACACAAAAATCTGTACCGATGTTGGATGGAAGCTAATCATGTGCTTGGTTTGTCAAAAATAATACTACTGTAACTAAATTAATCAAAGTCTGACTAGTCAAATATAATCCATTTGTTTCTATTTCAATGAATACAATTTCTGTAGTGTTTGATATATTTCAGGTGTAAGCTATCCATTTCAGGTGATGATCTTGACCAGCCCTTATGCCTATAAGTGATCTCCAGTTGTTGATGGAGTGTAGCTGCATATCAAGGGCAGTACAGTGGTGTGAGGAGGAAAGATTCATTGCTGTCCAGCAGGGGGGGTTGGCAGTTAGAAAAAAAGGACCAATGGCTGGGGATGTGTGGCTAAGTGTCTCATCAGCATCCTACTCAGGCTCCAGGCCCACGCTCAAACTGCGCCCTGACTTGATTGTAATTGCCTGAATTCGTCTCCCGCTGCTCCATCCTGGCAATATAACTGCCACATTTTAACCCTAGAGAGCCTAGCCCCCGCCACATAGTTCCAGTACTGTTAGAGGGGCACTGTGGAACTCCACTGAGGCAGCTGTTATGCTATTTGCACATGAGAAAACCTGTCATGGCCTTGTTTTGCATTATATATACACATAAAAAACTCTATGGTCTGATTTTACAGTGCCCTCATAACGCTTCAAACTGTACGCTGTTAGATTTTTTCAAACTTACATACCTAAACGTAGGTTTTGATTTAAAATATGTACTATGTTTATATCCAGTATTAGTACAGAATTTTTGGTGGTTCCACTGTTGGTCTAGTAATACATAATGTTAAATCAGCACAGTTAAATCATGTTTGTTTGGTTTTCATTATTGACAAGTAAGCGTATGCTTTGTTTTCCCAATAATTACATAAAAATGTACACTAAAATAAATTATATTATTAGAGTTGTGTTTATGCCGCTTGATTGTGGCCTGATTTTCTTTTTTAGACTGAGTCTACAACAATGCTGTATATCTATTAAAGTCTGAATTGATTGTCTGGGAAAGCACACACCTGGAAATACAGAGACCAACAATTGACTCTGTGTAATCAGAACAAAAAAGGTTTGAAGAATTGTCTATTAATAGTTTTGGAAATTTTGGAATGGTATATATACCTGGAAATCAAATCAAATCAAATATGTCATTGGCTTGGCTCACCAGTTGTGCATCTGGGCAAAAAATGACCTTTGTCAAAGAGGTAAGAAGCTAATGGTCAAAAATCTAAAAGAGATAAAAAAAAACAACTTGTTAAAACAACCTTGTTATAACCTGACTGCCGGGGTACTTTCTGTAGCAAGGGAAGGAAAATGGCAAGATTTAAGGGATGGATAGATGCATGTTTAATAAATTAATTTTCTTTAACATTTGAAGCGTTTCTGCTACGGGCCAAGTCCCGGTATCTGTTTCTAAGTTGCCAAGCCAGGATGCAATCTAGTTGGTAAAAAATCATAGCAACCAACTACATTTTTTCGGGGTAATAAATCATCTGAACACTTTTGGCTATAAGACTGAACCTTTAATCAAATACAGAACGTGCAAAAAGTCAGGGGGTAAATACTTTATGCGTACATCGTCTGTTTAAAATTGTTTTAAGCATCATATTAACAGCAAAATCACAACGAATAATTAAGTAAAATAATATGTGACTTTTTGATGCATGGCAGGGAGCATGCAACTTCAGACTAGTGGGGTTAACTTTAGAACTTCCCTGTGGAGCTCCTCTCTCTGTGATAATAACTACTGGCATAATGAAGAGCAGCCTGCTAGCCAACAGGTGGTCCTTTTTAAAGAGCCAGGCCACTGCACTCAGGCCATGGAAAAAACACCATGTTAAAATGTGTCAGAATCTAATGTTCTGCAGATTGAAAACCCTGTTTTTCCCCTTTGTTCAGCACTAGAGATTCAGCCTTGTTCCTTATTGTTCCTCACACAAACGAGCAACAGTCTTTTTTGACATGGAGCCATGGAGAAAGAAAGACTGAGGCTGACTAGTCACATGAGTGGTAGAGTGGGTGGGGGTTTGATTCAACCATACTTTCTGGAGGGCCAAAGCCTATTAAGAGTTTGGAAGTTATGAATGGTTATAAGTATCTCCCTTTTCCTCACAAAATCCAAGAGGACACAGGGAAAAAAATCTGACTGGCCTTTCTCAGAGACTGCCAAAAAGTCTTAATCACACACAGGGGGAACAATAGAGATAATGCAATGGGAGAAAGCACCAGAATCTGTGGGACAGTGAGAAAACTGAGGGTAAATCAGGACGGAAGTACCTATTGCCACAAGCTGAATGTAGCAGACGAGTGAAGTGGATGGGGGTGGAGAACAGAAATGTCCTCGTGGAATCATAAATGGGTGCTGCTGGCCCTGATATACACAACAATGTATAGGAATAATCAAAAAAGCGGTTGTGTTCCGTCAACCCACAAAGACACATTTTTATTGTTACCGATTATTTATATGAATGTGAAACAGTTTTTTCTGGTGAGGAAATCATTTTATTGTGAACCTTACATAAAATGTTAAAATGTAAATTTTAACACTGTTTTGCTTTCAACGTTAGTAATATGACTAATTCCAAAACTGATATTAAATATATTGAAACTTCATCTGCTTGTTTTGTAGTAGGAATAAAATAGATTTGCATGAATTCACATTTATAGTCAGTTCGTTATCGTCTGACTAATTTGTTCCTGTTAATCCACACAAGGGGTTCAAGACAAAAATTCCAGGCTTAACAATGACCAACTGCCCTTTTGCTTTGTCCCTTTCTTCAAGTATGCACCTCCAATGGTGCATTGCAGGCCTTTTGGGTTCAGAACAGTGAAAGGGAAAGAGATTTGTCAGAACACCTGGAAGAGACTGTTTTACATCCCTCCTCTTTGGATAAAGAAACTTTAAGCCCTCACTGAGAACTACTGGCAGACTGACAAGCTTGAAACTATTTGCAGGAAGAGCACCCTAAAGTAGCACTGGAATTTAGGAACGAAGTAAAATTTAAGTTGTCATGACCTTCAAAAAAATTACTTTTATTTATTAAATGCCAAGTTTCAGATTGAGAAAAGGGTACAAAAGATTTAACAAACA
Source organism: Hoplisoma paleatum (assembly GCA_028565875.1). NCBI lineage: Eukaryota > Metazoa > Chordata > Actinopteri > Siluriformes > Callichthyidae > Hoplisoma > Hoplisoma paleatum. Next base: position 1,879,603 of record JAOTRQ010000002.1, on the reverse strand, counting down.
CACTACTCAACAAGAAGTTCGGAATATATCGGAACAACTTTTAGAATGAACCTCAAATGCACTTTAACCTTTGCAGGTAAACTTAATGCAATCTTCTCTTAACTTTTTAATGCCCAACGGTTCTGTTTTTTTTGCACACAGCTCTTGCTGTTCGCTATCAATAATCTGAACAACAAAGTGTATAACACCTGTTTGATTCATAGATTGACCAATACATTTCCAGTCCTCATCATGCTGTTCCCATTCTGAAAACAGAGGACTCCTAACAACTGAACAGTTCACCATTGTGAGGTTTCAAACAGGATGTTCTAAGAAGTGGCCACTGAGTTTAGTCACACAGTGTCATCAGCAGGTTGCAACATGCATACGGAGACTGCATGTCATAAAAAGAAGTACCCAGCAGAACCAGATGATGAATGTCACACACAATATAAGGGAAGTCAGACCATTCAAAACAGTTTACGTAAGAAATGGTCTGCGTACTAAGCAACATGCAAGGATACCTGACCAATACACCAAGCACAGGCGTTACCAATAGGAGCATATATACTGGACGAGAGACCAGTGGCCATCAGTGATATTCAATGGTGAAAGTCTGAGCAGTAATGTTGGAGATGATAGCGCTATAGAACACACATTGTAATCATTTGGTTGTGGTGGTGTTACAAAGTAGACAGGAGCCTAGTCAATACATAACTGCTCTACACTTGCTAGAGTACAGTGTCAAGCTCATAGTCCTGGAATAGCATCATTATTCCAGCCATTGTGCCTCTGCATGAACAACACAGGCATAATTTCATATTCATGAACAACAATGTTCCAGCTCCTTGAGGTTATGTCATTAGAGAACAGTTGCTGTAAACTGGGGTACCTCAAATGTAGTTGCCTGTATTTTCTCCATATATTCATTCCATAGAAAACCCATGTGATCAGTTGAATAGAGGCTCATAACTATTTAAGAAGAGTGGGATGTTATGCCTCAGCAAACAATAAGAGGAACGTTAATGCCAAACAGTAATTGATACTCAATGGCACATTACTCAGACATTGACATTTTTTGTTGAGGTAAACCCACCACTGTTTTTGGTTTTTGTTTTGATAAAATGTTTAAGATAAGCACCTCACCACTGGTCTTCATGGGGTTTACTCTGGGCGCTCCCATTAAGTAAGGTAAAACAAATTAAAAATAAAAAATGATTCATAATTATGTTTTATGTGACGATGTGTGAGGAACAACTGTTTCCTGTCAAGAATGTTACCTAAAGTATAAAACATTATGTAAAATACATACAAATAAATAGAATCTACTAAAAAATAGAAATCACTGTTGCAAATTTCGACAAATCCAACTGAACATCTATGACTTTAAAAATGGTGCATAGAAGATGCCCTCACATTCTGACAGATCTGGAGAAAGATTTTTTAAAAGAAAAGGGATTACCTGTCACTGATGTCCCATTGTGCATCCTAAAGTAAGCTAGAGAAGCACCTAGATTGCATCAACTCGTGCATGTGCAGCGGCTCACACATATTAAGTTCCTTAAATAAATATTTTACTCCTTAAACTATTTTTTATACTTAACAATTTTCAGAAATGAACTGGGTTGTCAAAATTCTATTTCAATTTTATGTTGAGAAATTCAACATATAAATAGTGGAATACTACTTTCCCTCATGTAGCTAAATCTCTCAATACCCATCAACCATTTTTATTACTTATAAATAAACATGTCAGTATGTAAGTGCTAATAATAAAACAATCCAAACATTTAGAAAGGAGTACATACCACACGTCTCAGTTCAGTTTAAATAAAGTAATAATAACTCATTGCACCAGATTAGGACTCTAGTGTGCGGGTAAAACCACAGTCAAAAGGCAGAAACATTTGACAGGGAGTCTATTAATTCAATTACGGTGGTGAAACTGTTACTGCACTGTGCAGACGAAAACGGGATAAATGTAATGCATACATGCATATGCATACAAGAAAATTAGCATTTGCCCCACTCTTAAATCACTGAAGAATTAATTAATAATCTGTGGTGACTATCTGTGTTAATCTGGACAAGTGCAGTAATCTGAAAGGCCACACAAAGGACTATTCACTTTGATAGCAGCCAAAAGTACCATAATACTAGTCAAGCAGGATTTTGCTTTTTAGCATTTCTTTTTCTTTCTTAGCATTTTCACATAGATACAAAACTGCGAGAGAATCATATAAAAGAGGAAAAACATTTAATTCACTGCATACACTAAAAATCTGATCAAAAATATAATACTGTATACAGTGTGGTTTTTAATATCTTATACAACTTCTGGCGATCTTTTCGCATCCGTAAAAACTGAATTGCAATTCGGCAATTGATTAGTTATTGTTGTGCTAATCTTACAACTTTACTTGTCGGACTAAATTCTGATTATCTCTACAACAAAGAATTGGCTCATTAGTTATCAATGTCACACCATAACAGACAGTGGTCAATAGATAATACAACGAACACAGCGCCACAAAATAACTGTAATTAAATGCGTCTAGGAAAGACATAATGTGACTAAAGCCAAAGGGTGAACTGCTTCACATGTGGCTTCAGACAAGCTTTTGGTCAGGAGAAAGGGAGCAATCGTTGCAGACTAATTGTCTGTTCATAGCTTGGGGAATCTGTAATCAGGTCATTTGTTGCAATGGCAGGCTGCAGAGGTGAGCTGAAATGCACAGCAGCACTCTGATAACACACTGCCTTCCACCCTACAATCAGACTCTTACTTCTCTTTGTACCCTGTTCTGAGGGTCAACTGGAGCTACATTTTTCCTGTGCTTTATCTGCATGGCATCCTCCTTTACTACAAAGCTGTTTAGAATTACATTTGATTTTTTATTTGAAGAGGTTTTTTTTAATTCAAAGTTGAACAGATCTTTTAATAAAATAAAATAATGCATTCTGATAAGGCTGTAGAATCATGTACTCTGCCAAAATAAAAAAGCTTTTTAAGTGGTTTATGGAACATGTCTACAGAACATTCATTTTCAGGAAACAATTCATGTCATAAAACCACTGACTGATGAAGGGGAAATATATTGTTTATACAGGTACAATGGCACCAAGTAAACAAGTCGATTCTGAAGTAAAAATGTTGAAAGCAGGAATGAGAGGCAGAAGAACAACCTTGTGTCATGGGCGAGCACACACACAAAACCCCGGTCAAAAGGTGCCATGGTAACAATTACATTTTTATATAAAATGGTTGCTGCCCTATAATACTCACTTCCAATGACTCCATGATAATGACAGATACGATGCCAGTTTATTTATAAAACACATTTTACAACAACACTGTACAGTGAAAAAAAACATAAAAGTATATACATAAAAGTATAAAAACAGAGACCAAACACTGTTGAATGCTAAAGAAAAAAAGTCTTTACGCTTGATTTAAATGTGGTCAGATTATGTACAACGCTGACATTTAGAAGCCGGTCATTCATCAAAATTCATCAACACTGACGAAGCGATCAAATTCAATATGTCGACCATGTATGGAAGTATTTATACTGTATAATATAGTTATATATAGTTTTAAGTATTTAAAGCTTTAAAAACAAACAAAATCATTTCAAAATCAACTCTAAAATAGACCGGCAGTCAGGAGTAAGGAGGCAATGATTTGTCATGTAATCTAAAAGCAAATAAAACCCTCTCAAGTCTTTGACAGGAATGGCTTGACCTTTGATAGACTTCTTAGGTGGAAAAAATTGGATTTAACAACCGCATTTTTCTACAACCCTGATCTATTACAACCATTAAATTCTTGACCGCTGTAATATAAAAGTCTTCTAATGCCCCCAAACCCAGTTGAACACCATTAGTAATTATGTTTGGCCCAAAGGTTTAAAAATTTCAATTAAGTCATTTGACCATTAAGAAGTTCTTCGACAATCAGATTTTAACCTCTGAGACATTGTCTAGTAGTACACCCTCATTGCAATACTAGCAATTTTAACGCATAACTATCATCTTGAACAAAAGGCAGATTGATCTGAATGTGTTTTTACATAGCAGTGGGAAGAAATCCCAATTAGTAGATGCTATAGGACACCTTCGGATGCGTCTCGACAGGTTGGAGCTGTTTTACTGGTAGCAGGTAAGTGTACTGAGTAAAGTAATACAGTAACATTAAGAAACAGTGTTTATATATTTTTCAGCATTGCATTTAAATAAATTCTAGTTATTTTTTAAAATAGGTGCCAAATGAAAATTAATAAAAACATAAGGTATTTAAAATCTAAATATGAATCCAAATATGTCCATCAACAAAGTGGCACCAGTGTTGGGACTCAAATAGAAGGAAAATAACAATACTAATATAATAATACTGCACCTGCACATCATACATGAATTTTAACAAGTAATTAATATTATTAAAATAGTAATGATAAATGTGCAATTGTTTCATAATACTTTCTTAGTGTTTCGATGTACTTAGTGGTCATTCATGAGACCCTTGATGATTAAAAAGCACAGAAATTGTAAGACATAATAATCAATTGCTTCACATATTTAACAGAAAAATCTATTTACAAAAATGAATAAAAATTACACTTTACAACAAATGAATGAAAATAACTAATGTACGATGTCATAGATCTGTACAACAAAAATGTCATAATGGAAATTCTCTCACATCTCTAGACTGGAACTCGCTTGCTCTCTTAAGCAAGGCTGTTTTAACTGCGCTGATCTTCCCATCCAACTCAGACAGGCTGTAGTTCTGCAAAAAACAGAATATCACTCTCTCTATAAATTTCAGTACAGTAACATCTCACACCAATTCCTTATTTCAAGGTGCAAAAGCTTACCTGAGAAACTGAAGCTTTTGCCCGCTTGTGTAAATAACTCTAAAGACAAATAGATAAAATGTAAAAAAAGATTAAAAGCTACACAATTGTACTGTACAATGAAATGAGTGAATTGACATGCATATTAGATCCCGTTCAAAATCTCCACACCAAAACAGGACTCTAGATCAAGAGCTTGTTTAAACAACATACACAGCAATTGAAGGTGTGTATAGGTAGAGCCCAACACACCAGAGCTGAGAGTCTGAACTCTCTATTTGGCAACTCACATTACAATTGTTATGCTTGGAGCAATCCTAGCCTCACATAACCTTTTTACCACATGTCCCAAGTGATGACACAATGTTAATCTAGTATAATGACATTAAAGCAAATTTAACAAAAGACTTTATGTACTAATACGCTTTATGCAAAGCTATTAATGGTTATAAAATCCCAGCCTTGGTTCCCTTTGAGTACAGTGTTACCAAACATTTCAAATCACACTAAAGCAACAGCTGTCCGACTATCACTGCCATCTGACTTTCATCAACTATATCCGAGCTGGCCAGACTTTGCACATCTCTGATTAGCAGACAAGAGACCATTTACATTTACTCTTAAGATCCAGTCGTCCTCTTCATCTACTCTGTACATGTCCTCTCATCAGCCACTAGCAACTTAGCTTAATTTCAATCACTTTCCGACATGGCTATAAACACATTTGGGAATATAATCATATCTGAAAACAACTGAATCACTTTTCTGTTCTTGCTAAAAAAGAGTAGTTGAAGAAAGATCAACATATTTTGCTGCAAACTCAACAGACAGACAGACAATTTTACAACACTACATGGAAATCAGTGAGCTCTCAGCTCAGGACCGAGCTAAGAGAAACTAGTGTGAGGAGGCGTAGAATAGCTCAAGAGCCCTTACTCAGCTAACTTTGATGGGCTACAATCTGATATGGGTAAATTGTGAAGAGGGGAAAAATATCACACATATCAAATTGTAATGGCTTTGAAGAACTCTTTGGTTGACTGTTGTGAGTGGAAAAAAGACACACACGAGTCAAATGTCTGAGGGATGGAAACAACATTATAAAAATAAAGTAGTATGACTGTAACAAAAAGAATGCTACTTCCATTTTGCACCTGGGTTTTTCCCATGACACATTTTTTATAAATCCATACTACAGAAATCAACATCTCACACAAACATGCCAGGTACATTATTCTAGAAAGTTATGCATAACTTTTTTCAATTAGTTCAGTTCAATTAGTATTTATGGTTTTGCCCCTAAACATAAAAAAACACATCTTCTCTAATTTTCTAACACTTACTGTGGAGTGGAAGTACTCTGGGGAAAGACCCTCAAGTTCCAAGATTCGGTCCTCTAGCTTCTTCAGCCGCTGGTAAACACTTTGAGGCACAGGCCCAGCTACAACACACAACACCACAGAAAAGATTCATTTCAAACTTCTCACAATCCTGCATTGTCATATGAGTGCACGTGTTGAAACCAAGTATAAAATAGCGGGGATAAAACAGTAGGAGTAGATTAATCAACAGTAGAACTACTAGAAAGGCCTGTAAAATAAAGATTTTACTAAACTACAAAACATGTGCCTAGATCATTACTGAATCCAGAGCATGTGGTCAAGCACAAACAAAAGAGCAAGAAACAAATAAACTGCTTTAGAATAATAAAAATACACAAAAACCAACTTAGTCAACCAACTAACCAACTATAGTATGATGGAGGGTTTATGAAATTTGATGATTTGGATAGGATCTGCAAACATTTTTAAGATACTTGAAATGAGGAAACACAGTAACAGTCAATTTTTAAATAACCACTAGTTTTGTCAAGAATCTAATTCAGGGATGAGATTAAATCATTCAGTAGTAACACAAAACATATAGCCAAAAACACACTAATTGCTTTTTAATTTAATTAGAGTTGCCTTTTTAGTTCTTCTGTCCTAAATTTTATTAAAGCCTATGTGCCTCAAAGATAATTCACAAGCAAAGACCTGAGGGTCTGTTTTTTGTGTGTGAAAGATTCTAGATTAGGGATTGCTCTCAGATTGCATGCTCTGGACTGATAAATCTTGTTATGCACTGTTTGTAAGAACTGTGTTGTTACATAAAAAACATTTTTTATTTATATATTTATTTTGAGGTTACTTTACTTGTAACTTGAAATACGTTTAATTGAGTTGATACTTTTCTATTTAAACATCTACCACATTTAACTAGAGCACCAAACATTTTATAAATGAACAGAGAACTGGACATGCAAGCTTACCTTTTGTTAGCTTCAGATGAGCCTCTACATTATGTAGCCTCTCCTCAATAGCAGGGTTTCCACAGTCTCTGCTGTAGATTGGCTGCTGATCCCGTTGTTCAGACGGCCCAGCTCGGGTTTGAGGCCCATATGTATTCACCACACGGGTCACTGGATTACAAAGTTGAAAAAAGATTTACATTCTCTTTATTCAGTCTTCATTGTCAAAACAGCAATGTATTTCTCTTAAATAGTAGAAAGAATAGACCTCGAACCTCTGACATGACTCTTAAAACCTGGATAAGGTGTGAAAATGGCATCAGTTCTGGCACAACTGTTTTCTGTAAAAAAAAAAAAGAATAACGAATTTATGACCGGGTTGAAATAAACAGGTTAGACTTATAGAAGTATGCACTTCACCTGTCAATACATAATATTTATTTTCAGTTTTTAAACAAATTTAATGTTAATAATATATACTGAGATAGATTAGCTAGTGTAACTTAAATAAAGTAAAATAGAGATATTGTGAGCTAAATCCAGTTAATTAAATTAATTAAATGGACCAAACTGGTCCAATGTTGACCCCAGCTGACCAGTTCAAAACTTTCCAATATTTGTAACCAGTAGGTTTTTAGTCAGTTATAACAGTTTAGACTTAATGGCAGCAAACTATAACCATTTCCTTTAAAACCCACCAGCAATGCTGTCTCATCCTCACCCTGATCACAGCTGATCACATTGCAAAACTCCCGCACATTGTTTTCATTGATTTCCAGCTGTTTACGTTCTATAAATGCAGATATCCTTCGTTCAATCTGAGGAAAAGGAAAAGAGAGAAGACTTTGAGAGAGACGGATGTAAAGTAGTCTCGAATTGATGAGCTATTGAAAGAAATCAATCCCACAGTAGCCTTTTTGTTGTTCAACAATAATGAGGATCGGAATACTGAGAGGTAGGGGGCTACATGAAAAACGATCAAGTGCAGTGGACACAATTATGCCAAATATCAAAACATTTTACACTCGTATCCATTCCAGGCATCAGAGATTGCTCTGACCATTTGGTGTAGTGACTGTACATAAAACAATATAAAAATAAAGGTTCCCTTGTCGTGACCCACATGCAATTTCCACAGAGTAATAAGTATCCACTTCATAATGCAGCAAGGGCCTGGACCTCTCATAGGACTCTCCAACTGGGTGTCTATTCATTTCTCACCGAGGGAGAGCAAGCACTAAGAGAACCATCCATTCACACTGTTGCCTTGCCTCAAACTGCCTCCCTGAGCCACAGCAAGAATCGGAATCATTCACTTAACACGTAGACGTCCACATAGAGTTAATTAGATTTAGACAAACAACAGATAGGCCATAACTGGTTTTTGAAACCCTAATCTAATAGCATTAAGTTCATTTAAACAAAGCACCTAGAGAAAAGCTTTAGGACATCCAGGAAATATGGACTATAAAGCTTTTATCATGCATCACATAGTTTAATTAAAAATTCACAAATTCATAATGCTATAGTCGATTATCTACAGAAAATGACAGAACACCAAAGTATTTAACTATTGTTTTAATTCTTTTTACCATTTTGCCTTGCCTAAAAATACCCATTCTATGGTAACAAAAAATATTAAAGACACTTAAAGTGTGTCCAAAGCCACGCACATGTACACTTTGAACACACGTGTCCAAGAAACACTAAACTCAACGCACTGAAAGTACCTGGATGGTGCACTGCTTTATATGAACGTAAATAACATTAAACTGTTCATTAGTAGAGGGTAAACTAGAGCTGATAAAAGCCTAAGATGCATCATGTAAACAAAAGCTGGTAGATATTTTGGCGGGCTAGACAACCACAAGATAAAATGTTAGTGCATCACTGAGTCATACTTAAGTGTACACTTTGTCGCAAAGTAGAAGTATGCAGTCAATTACAGTGCACAAAAATGTGCAGTTTGCAACACACCTACAGTGTTACTTAGCATCCTACATCTAGCCGCAGATGTTGAAATCCCAGGGATTCCCTTCTTTCAGGAAGCTAGGGACCGGAGTTCCTATCCATCAAGCCAGTGTACGACTATCTAACGTTTGTTTATGGTTTGCCATTAAGATCCCGTTACTGTGGATAACTATCACTTTGGATAAAAGTGTTTGTTAAATGTTTACATTCAACATTATATTATTGTTCAATGTTAAACTCATTAATGATAGTACATCTTAGTCCGACTTAACTTCAAAACATGTAGAATTGGGAAGGTGCTAGTGGACTGCATGTTTGCTTATGATTGCATTTTTAGCCAACATGTCCTTACCCACAATGTGCTGAGTTTCTTTGGCCATCTGTAACTGGTTCTTAGCTCCACTCCACTCCCCATACATCACTTATTATTGATTACTGATTAAGCTTTCTCTTATAGTATGGCCCAAATTAAGCTGTCTTAGGGTTTTAAATCCTTATTAAACCATGATTTATAAAACATAAATAAGTAATGGATTAAATAATAATATAAACAAGGATTATTCTGTGTATTTGGTTTCTGACACTTGGATTAATAAGCATGGAGCATAATTGCGGTTCTTGCGAAACAAACAAATATCAGTTTAATTTAGTTTAATTATTAGGCAGTTAAATATAATAACTGGATCATAAGTTTATGACTTGAGTTGATTGGTGTGTTGCACACATATAGTTTGCTTGTATGCTTAATTTTAATGTTGTTTAATTAAAGTCATATTTATTAAAATGTACAAATGTTACCTCCGCATTGCCAGCCTTGATCTGAACAGTGCTGTCATTAACCTGAGCCTTTAGAATGCCTGAGTTTTTACAAGTTTTGTCAACCACAATGTCTTCCTCAGATGTTGCCGTCAAGACGTTGTTGGATTTCTCTGGTGCTTCACTATTGGTGGGGGAAGACTGACTCTCGGCATCCACTATTGGCTTCAGATTTGCTGATACTGTCTAAAAGAAAATAATCAGACATAACTTCAGTTCGTGATTTTATATTTGCCCTGGTTGCACTAATAGTTTAAATACTTGCAAAGACAAAATGTAAAAGCTTTCTATTTTTACACTGCCCATTATTTAGAAGCACAACACTTTTGCAAACAAATAAATAATTGTCATTACTTTTTTTCAGCAACATCACACCACATTCAAGCATAAAGTGTATTTTTAGTGTTTTGTACCGTGTTTCCCCGATAATAAGACACCCCCGATTTTAAGACGTATCGGGGGTTTCTCAAGTCACTCACGTGACTTTTGGCACTAATATTCCACCAGTGCCAAAAGTGTTTCGAGATTCGTACTAATGTGTGTCTCTCCGCCCTGTAGGTGGCGCTTTAGAGTCCTGATT
>JAOTRQ010000002.1:1837139-1855408 GCA_028565875.1 Hoplisoma paleatum | reverse complement strand
ATATTAAGCTAAATGTATATAAAGCAATCTGTTGTTGCTGCATTACATATGGTCTATACTTCTGCTTTTTTGACTGTCATTGGAACATCTCATTCTATTAAAAAACGTATAGACCATAATATTTTACTATATAATTATAATTCTTTTATAATACATTTATATACAATGATGTTGAAACACCTAATCTATTTTGTGATGTGATGTAATGTATTGCAAATGTCAGTTTCATCTATAAACAAAAATTGATCACGTCACTTACTATAGTTTACCCAAATTGTTTACCATACGAAAGGTTAGCCTGTTCTTAATGTTTGTGTTTTGTGAGTTTTATTTTAAACGATTGGTACATTATTCAGAATGGGTCACGTTTAACAATAATCAAATCACCATTTAAGGATTGTCAGGATACAGCAGGATACAACAGCATGCATGGAAATCTAGCTTTAAAGTACATGTAACTACATAGTGAGTCAAATCTCGAAGCAAACATGGCGCAAATTTTGCACCTTCCTTCCATTGAGCGCCTTCCAGCATTGTCCTGGTGTGCTATTGATCGGTTTCGGTGTATCGCCCCGCATGTGTTTGCTTTTATTAACAGATAACTGGTTCCTGATGACTGCCATTCCCGACCTTAATGCGCTCTAATGTCTACTTTGTACTCGTGTCATGGCGGAGGCCAGTCGCAGTAATGAGTAGGTGGGTGGGCTTTGCTTTGTCCATCAGTGCAGTAGGTTTTCTGACTTACGGTAGGAAAAAGATCTATGGAAAAAGCTTAAGAAATCAAGACCTGTTTGGTCTGGGTTATAGCAACCTGGATGCATAACATAAAATGCGATAAACACGAGAAATGAAAAGAAATAAATGTGTTAAACGGGGTCATTCGTGAGCGAATTTGAATATTAATACAAGCTTCAGAATTGTGTTTAACTTCACTATATACCAAAGCAAAATAAAACTTTGAATAAAGTCATTGTAACTCCTACATAGCCACAGGGACGCACATAACATTTTATATAACGTAAAAAAGTCAAATGAATTTCGTTTTAACCAGTCCAGTAGTGTTAATATAATTCAACTAAAGCAGAAACTTTGGGAAACAGTTGAAAACTTTGTTGTTTCTTATGTATATTGTGTACTTTTACAATAATTTAAGTTGGGTTAAGTATTGTAAAAACACAAATGCTGGGTTAAAACAAATAAAAGTCAAATAAAAATTTTTTAATGGTAAATGTACTTGTTTTTACTATGCTATTATTTAAAGTCTACAAGTTACAAATCTTGCTATTTGCCATTAATATTTAATATATTTCTATATTTTACAGTGTAGAGTGTCAACCAGCATACTACAACAATGCCAACTACAACAATAACAAGAAAGAAAGAAAGAAAGAAAGAAAGAAAGAAAGAAAAGGGAAAAAAGAAAGAAAGAAAGAAAGAAAGAAAGAAAGAAAGAAAGAAAGAAAGAAAAGGGAAAAAAGAAAGAAATAAAGAAAGATGATTTGCAGGCGTCTTTGAATGCCCCGGAAACAGTAACACCAATCATGGAGACCCTAATGACAAATTCGTGGCTTGATTTCCTTTACCACGGAGTTGTGAATGGACCGTGGAAATGACAAATGATACGCCATGAATGCGATTTACCGTGTAACACAATGATGACACAACGACGAGCCTCAGTGCTTCACAGAGGGAATTGCATGTTAGCTAATTGTTAATTTGGGCGACTTGGTGTCGACTAATTATGGCAGCAACGCCAAGCTATTTGCATGATGGACCTGCCACCTGCCTCGATGCGCTACAGTTCGATGCCCGGACAAACTATATAATTACTAAACAGCAGTGGGGCAATTTTGACTCCCGTTTCTTTTGTGGGAGATGAATTCTTCCTAATGACATATTTTATTAGGGGGCAAATAGCATACCTCCTCTTGTTTCTGCTGGAAAAGACATAATCTCAACAGGTCATGTTGTTAAATCTAAGTTACATTAGTGAAGACGTATTTCGTAGGACGTTTAGGTCGCAGCTGATGTGACTAACTCAAATATTAAACATTAAACATTGAAGTATACGATTTCAGAAAACAAAAATCAAGATGTCACGCTAGTAATAACGTGTATAATATTGTTTATGTTATTATCATATTGGCAGAATATCAGGACACTAATTCTTGATGTCAATGTAATCGAATAAAAATGTTGTCCCTGTGTTGACACTACTAAAACCAAATAAGTGAAACACAAAAACAGTTGCAAAGTGTTAATGCGTGTTTAAAGTTTACACTTGTGGCTCTACAACATGTTTTTAAAAATATTTTTAAAACGATCATGTATAGATCAATACATACAAAATACATTGAGCAAAGAATTATGTTTAAAAACTACTATTATGCATCATTGCATTGTAATTTAATGGAATTTAATACTCAGTTGAATTATGTTAATGGATTGTTTGTTTACTGTTTTTAGTGATGCTTTCTGTCCGTTTATGGACCCAATGCCAGTTCAATTAGGCGCACTGTTTTGAGAACGTTAACTTCGCTTTAAACCCCTTCGCAGTTAAAGAAAAAAAACATTGAGTGAAGTGATTGCACCCTATTTAGGGGAAGGTCTCACATTAACAGTGTTAGTGACGGTTCGGCGACTACCAAAGGATTCCCGCTGGTACAGTATAAGAACAGGGGAAAGTACCACTTGTCTGGTTGGATCATCGGTCATATGGACTAAAATGTTTGCTGTTGCATACACTCTGTAAAATTGTAGAAAAAGATGATTAAGTTCTACAAAGCATAACGATGCCACCAGATTGTCATGGAACCAATTCACTACTTGACCTCTGTGAAAATGCATTTGTACTCTGAAATGTGGCAAACCAAAACAGTAAAATTATGATAAACGTGCAAATTATGAGTAGCCTACTTGAAGTGCATGTGTTTAAACCCCGAAGTGAAAAGCGGCTGTGACGATGAATACATTTTTCTTGTCAAAGAAAAAAAATCTCTGCTTTCGATAACTGGACATAAGAATATGTTTTTTTTAGTTTGTAGAACAGTTAAAACTAAAACTGTTAAATTGAATGTCTATTTTCATGCTACCACAATTACAAAGAAAGTATTATACATTCTGCTTTGCATGTAAAATATTTGTCCTCTCAAATAAGTCTTTGTATGTTTTGCTGCATCTTCAAGCCTAAATGCCTCTATTTTGGGAGAATCTATAACGCTTGACGTGAAACAGCTCACCTTAATGTTTTAAAACAATAAGCAGCACCAAACTTCACTCCCTTATTATTCTGCATTAGTACTCTGCTTATTATGAACGTCTAGTCCACCCGGAAATTAATACGTCTTTTTACTCTACAATTGAATTATAATGAAACAGTGTCTTGTTGTGCGTGCTTAACGTGCTAATTAAACAGTTAATTCTACCACATGCAATCAATTTTTAACAACCACTATCTGATTTGTATTTACCTAAATATATAAGAACAACAACAACTGCAATTAAATATGATAGTGCCTAAATACCGGTTTGAACTGAAGTTTACATCAGTGGAATGGCATTTCTGCGTATTTGTAAACAATTAAAACCTAAAACTATTTGGCTGTGCGGTATGAATTTTAAAATGTAGTCCTTAAATGGTTTTTGGCATATGATATTAAAATGTAGTATTGCTGTTTTGGTACACAGCTATGTTTCCTTAGGTTTCCTTATAATATGTTTCATTGGGAAGAAAATGCTTAACGTAAGATTAATTACTTCCATTTAGGACTTCTGGTTTATCCTTACAATAGTAGAGAGTACTACTGCAGAGTAATACGTGAGTTAAATCTGGTGTTCCTAGCTGATCGTTTTAAAATGTTTTGAATATAAAATAACCCCAGTGAGCTACGTTTAGCGTTTTAGACTCTCCCAGTTATTTTTTTTTTCCACATGGCAGTAAGATTTACTAAAAGATTCCAGAAAATGCACATCTTGCATGTTTTAAATAATTTTAAGTTTAAGTGCACTTTATTAACTTTACCTCAACGCACTTTAACTTACGTTTGGGTGGGGGGCTTAAAAAAGGTAAATGATATATGTATTTAAAAATAATTTTAAATGTACATTTATTTTACGTACATATTTTGCATACGTGATAAGACAACCTCAAACTATTTTACAGCAATCCGTGTATTATTTTCCATATGCTATGCTAGTTGCTATTTGTTTCAAGTGATCTAAACATAGAGGGTGCAATTGTGTATTATTTCTTGAAAGTTCTAAAAACCTGCACATACTTCTACACACTATTTGTTACTTCTTTGCCCTTAAACTGCGAAGCTTTTAAATACACAACTCATCTTAATATATGCATGGTTACAAAATAATTTAAAACAATATAAAATAAATGCTCACTAACATACACTAAACGTGTAAATAAATGGAAACGTTCAGGACCACGGACAGGACCACGTCATTGTTTACCACGGGTGGGCTTACAGCACCGACTCGATTTCTCAATGAATTTGAATTTTATTGTCAAAATACCTATATAAAAATAAAATTGTGCAAATGATGCATGCAATGTAAGCAAAAACACGGTCGACTTTCGATCAAAGGGACTTTCATTATTAGTGTTTAAAACCAGCTGGGTATTTCGCCTACTGTAAATGAGCTTGATGATCAGAAAATTGCATATCGATTTGTTGACAGAAACAATTCATAACTGTCAACACAACCTTTGAAATGCAGATAGAAATTACAAAGTTTGCATCTAGTTGATACGGAAGCGTATTGCTGCCACAGTGAAAAAACGTACATTAATTAAACTTTCAAAAAGTAAAGTGCCAAACTGACTGATAATAAAGGTAAAATGTATGTCAGTACAAAGGTAAAATTCCCGTTGATATGTTTTGCGTAAATCTAAATGAGTGCATCCCTAACAGTAATCCCCCAAACTCCAAATCGCTCACGAGCGCACTATAGAACTGGAATCTAATTGAGGGCAGTAACCGAGATTTTTTGCTTATGAGCTTTAAGGACTGTCCGAAAGCCAGATACGAGAGCACACACGCTCCCAACGACTCATTTTCAAAAGCAAGACACTCCACACAAAGACCACACACCGAGCCTCAGACATGTAAATGCAATCTGCAGTCTTTCATCGAATTCGACAGAAAGTAACAGGACTTCATAAAACACGTAGGCACGTCAAGATTAAATGGAGAAATGGTGTATTTACTTAAAGATTACATCTTTACGCTAAAGTGAACTTCTCATTATTTTAGACATTCTGATAAATCCACAAGAGATTAGTTCAATTATGTCTTTATCCCACGTACACACACTGTAATATGTAACATGAACGCGTGTTTCAGTGATTTCGGTGTAATACTGTTCAGAAACTAATATATATTATATTATATATAAGAAGCAATGGTGAAGTAGATGGAAGGTTGCCAGTCGCTGAAAAGAAGGACTTGGGGTTAAAAAATTTTCAACATGTATTTAATGCGTTTTATCAATTATGGGTTGTGAATTTGCAACCCATTCTGATCGGCTATTGTAGAACATCTTATAGTGGGTAGAACATACATTTTTAGTAAGTAACATGATTTTATTAAATTTATAACCGTAGCTCATTATTTACCTTCTCTAAAAGTATTATCTAAAACAAGTAAAAGCAGAGTTGAGTTTAAAAGTAAGTAATTAAACCAATGTGGATATAGCCTCTTAATAGTACGTTTAAGTTATCCGAGACAAAACTGCTAGGATTTTACGCTTAAACCTATTTATATGCAACCAAAATAAGCTGTAAACAAACAAGCACAAAGCTTTTAGAATTTCGTTCAAATGGATGCCAGATCAGAGTGGGGGAAAGTCTCATCAGTCGACCAGTGCACTAAACCAATGCGGCTTAAACGTCGAATACACACTTTCAAATAAACGTCATTAATCAAATATCATTCAAACTTATTTTGACTCATTTTCAACGGTTGCAAAATGCCATTTGTAAATAGCCAATAAATAATCTATTCAAACAGTGTATTTAAAACCGAACCGTTTAGGTTTTTGATTGTTGAATAAGATGAATACGTTTAACATTGTTAGAACACTCTTTTACCCTGAGGCAATTAGGTTCAGGCGAAAATACAAGTCTCCACAACAAAGACGATGCGTAAACATTTCGATAGCGTTCAAATGAATTTATTGAGATACAACATGTACGCATATAATTTAAGGCCTTCATTTAAAAAAATCTTTTAAATTGTACTTTAACGAGTTTTTGCATATGACCCTTTCAAATAAGTGGTTCTATTTAAGTACAAACGCCAATTTGTGCTATGTGCATTGAAGCCTATTTAATTACAAATTTCATTTGTTGTTTTATTTGGTATTAGACACACCAATGGTTTCGTCGTTCACAAGTAACATAATTGCTACTGATTTGGAATCATAAGTTACGTTACGACAGTATCGGCATACAAAGTGTTGTAACAATTTGCGCCGAGTTAATCACTACCAACTTACTTTTAACTCGCCCCTTTGTTGTTTATAAACTTTATCGTAACGTAAACTAGTACGTCATTAAAGTCTACTTCTCAAACGTTGTACGGATAGAGACCGTTCTGATATATTTGTGGCAGCTCGCTTAGTTCTTTAAGACAACTCTGATGTGTTTGACCAAGAACTGATTGATAAGCTTGCTTTCTGCAGCTTTTGTTTGATCTGCGCACTCTTCAACGATAGCACGTATCACCTTCCCTGACGCATACACAATAAATCGGGAAACCTAAAAGACTGCCGTCTTTACAAAGGCCAGGCTCAACTGGCAATAGCCATACAAAAATGTCAACGTGTCCAAATACAGAATGAAGGCAATATTTAAACACGGTGCAACAATTTGCCTAATACATTGGAAGTTGTGGTGTTTTATAATACAATGACCGCCATTAGCCATTGCTATTGGTACACTCGGTGTTTTGCAAACAAGAATAATTATTCTTTGTTATTTTCCTACCTGCGAAACAAAACTAAAACAACAAATAAAAAGAAGAAAGTTACTCAATTTGGACAATGGTTTTACGCGAGCAACAGTAAAAAAGATAGTCAAAGCGGTTAATGTAACGTGTTTTATTCGTGTTTAACTGACCAACTAAAATAATTTACTGTATTTTGTCAGTGCATTCTGTATCATGGAATGGAGCAACTTTCAAAATATTTATGCAGCGAATTAAAATAAAGATATCTCTAGTGTACTACTATAGTATGTATCATTTTTATACTGGTCATTTTATAATACAAAATTATATGAAAACGGCTATTGTCTTCCTTAATATAAAATATTTTTGGCTCTTCGGTTATAGCAACCAAGTAGAACGAAAGCATTTTTTTTCTTTGATTTATTAATGATTTAATAATTGTGTTTAAGTCAATAACTATAAGTTACAACAAAATGAAATTTACAAATACCAGTAAAATTCAAATAACATATAACCCTTAATATCAATAAAAACTTTTTACAATATACATATCGCTAAAAACTATGTATTAAATTTAAACATTTTACAGAATTATATGAGCTACCGCTTACACTGCACTCTAAGAACCAGGCATGCAGCCGTCAAAGCATCCTTAATTGCCAATTCCGTCGGCTTGATGTGGTCGTCTCCCCTTAAAACATATATAAATAACTCCATTTCCCACTTTCATTCGCATTCTTTTGACGCATATCCATATAATAAAAACTGAAACGGGCATTTTTCTTTGAAATTTATCAGTTTTAGTTTTAGTCCGTTTGAGTCAGAATTTCAGGGGCAGAGGTCAAAAGCAACAATACGAAGCGTTAATCAAAACGGTTAGACAGTGTTTTGATGACTTTTGTCAAAGCAGACATTGACATTAAAAAGCCTACAGATAATGTGTATCCACCGAAGACTTTAAGCGATTGTCCAGCATCTGTCACCACGTCCTGCCATAAAGAAGAGCGGAACATGGCAAGGTCGTGCTATAGTCTGCGCCAGAGTTCAGGTGTGATAGACCAGCCACTTGCGTCTGAAGGGAAGGAGGACTTCCACCGTGCTGACCCATATCTGGGGAATGGCCCGCGCTACCTACCGGTTGACTCGGATGCTGACCCATTGCGCCACTGTTGGCCATAAGCATAAC
Source organism: Hoplisoma paleatum (assembly GCA_028565875.1). Classification (NCBI taxonomy): domain Eukaryota; kingdom Metazoa; phylum Chordata; class Actinopteri; order Siluriformes; family Callichthyidae; genus Hoplisoma; species Hoplisoma paleatum. The sequence goes on along the minus strand of JAOTRQ010000002.1, from coordinate 1,847,260 downwards.
GTTGGTGCCCTGGTGGTGGTGGTTTTGTGTTGAGCTAGTGGGAGTGTGACTGCCGCCTTGGCACGGCTTACCGTCCTTTACCAACACGGGCACAGCAACCCGTCTTGGAGACTGCTGCTGCTGTTGCTGACAAGAGCCACTTTCTTGTTGCATCTGCTGCTGCGACACTTTATCTTTGGCCTGTCTTTTCATTTTGTAGCGGTGGTTCTGAAACCAGATCTTCACCTGGGTCGGGGTCAAGTGGATCATGCTGGCCAAGTGCTCCCTTTCGGGTGCAGAGAGGTACTTCTGCTGTTTGAAACGGCGCTCAAGCTCATACACCTGCGCCTGAGAGAACAGTACGCGCCTCTTTCTTCTCGGCGCACTGCTCAGTGAGCCCATGCTTTTGCCCACATCTGCCAAAGAGCCTAGGGTGCTCATATTCATACCAGAAGAAGAGCCCATAAAACGAGATACTGAAAATAGATAGAGAGAGAGAGTAGTAATGATCACCTATAATAACAATAATAATATTGACAACAATATTAATAATTATAATAACAGTTAAAAACGAATTGTTTATTAAAGAAACAACATAACTATTAAATAAAACACAATATTATAGTATTATATGTATTATTTATTTATTTATAGTTGATTTTTTGATTGACTGATAACTGTGCCAGTTAAGAGACAGTTGTAATAAATTGACGAATTATTTATTAATAATAAGCTTTCACGTTGAGTTAATTTAACACTGGACAGAGCTGCTGCCTGTTACGTTCAATAATACAATGTAGAATTAAAAATACCTTTTGAAGTATAAAATACGAATTTAAATAATCAGTTTTATTATATGTTCCCCGTGCCCAATAAAAATAATCACGAACAATATGTGACCTATAGGTGAAATGCCAACTTACTTGTAGAAAAGCGTGGGTCAGGGTTAGCTCCGTACCAGCTGGTAGCTGTTGTACTACCCCTCATGCCGTCCTGATAAGACGGCAAGTCAGTCATGTTGCCCAGGTTGCCGTTGCAGTAGCCTCCCATGGTCGTGTGGGACAGCTGTGGTACTCCGGTGGCTGTCATGTGGTAGGCAGCGGGCACGGCGGCTCCGTTGTGGCCCATGTGGTGCTGCTGCATCGCCGCCTGCGTGACCTGCGGCTGTCGATAAGCAAGAGGAGCCCCGAGACTGTTTCCTTCCATACTTACTTTTTTGTAGCTCTCCTCAAGAGGACTTAAAATATCGGACACAGAAAAAGGAGTCGTATGCTTAGGGCTCATCGACATTTTTCTGAGTTGGAGAAATCAGAAAGCAAAACAACCTGTCCTACTTCTCCCTCTTCTCTTTTTTTGGCCAGCTCCTCTGCTCCTGTTGCTTGAGCGTCGACGCAGCGAGATAGATACGTAAGAGGGCGCCTGAAGTCCGCCTTAATTGGCTTGAGTGGGAGCTCGAAGCTGACTTTCGTTTGTTTTAGGTGGGTGCCAGGTTTAAGGCTACCGTCAGAGGCGGGGCATCAGCAGCGTGGGTAATAATACAAAGCTACGCTGTCATCCCCACATCGGCGCATAATTCTTATTACGTGGCTGCGAACTGCCCAGTTAAACAGAACACCGCCCTATACCGCTAAAAACACGAGCACGTTGCCACCTCGATGTGTAAAGTTGCAGCTCGGTGTGTGCTATCTGATTTTCTTATAATAAAGAACATAAACAAAGATGCAGATGAAGCGTCGGAGTGTCGAGAGTCATGTTTATGAGGGCCCCTTAATGAAAGCGCGTACGAGGGCTTGATCTTCAAGAACCACTCATACCCTAAAAAACTCGAGTTGAACTCCTGACTTTGAACGACCACAAGAGGCTTCTGGTGATTGCAGGAGTGTTTACATTATGACCCATCGTACTTAGTCTTGAAAAAGTGCCCTTGTGACGAGGAAATAGCATTGATAAATAAATAAATACATATGCTTTGCTTAAGAGGCTACGTGAATGATTAACTTCCTTTTTTTGTTTGATATGGACATACGCAGAGTGTCGTTCAAATTCACATCCACTTGGCACACACAGACCTAAAAATTCATGCTCTGTATGAGGAGAGGCTCTCAGGTGAAGTTAAAGATCCTCAAGTAGCTTGGAAACCCTTCAGTGCGCGCCAGGTACCCGGCGCTCGGCTCAGCAACTTGCCTTTAAGAATTCATGTTTTTTTGTAGTAAGTAAGCTTTATTTCGTTTGAAAATATTATATAAATATTATAACAACAAATCATAAATGTCAAGCACAGTTGTTGTTATTATTATTAATATTATTATTATTATTAGTAGTAGTAATAGTAGTAGTTGTTGTAATGGCAGTGTGGGGTAATAGTATTACAACGATTATGATCATGATTATGCAATTAATACAATAATATTATTTTGTATTTTATTGGTATTGTCATCATAATGGATGTTGTTTCTATCAATACTACTACTACTACTACTACTACTACTACTACTACTACTACTACTACTACTACTACTACTACTACTACTTACTACTACTACTACTACTACTACTACTACTACTACTACTACTAATAATAATAATAATAATAATAATAATAATAATAATAATAATAATAGTTAATGTTTGCCGATAAATGCCGTTTTGTGTTTGTGTTAATACAGTCAAAATTATAACTATTATTATTTTTAGTTATAGGATTAGAAACAACAATGATGAATAACAATATCAATATAATAATAATATTATTATTTTATTTTATGATCAATAAAACCTATTAGCCACAAATTTTGATACCGCTGGCGCTTGGTAAAAAATAGACTTTCAAGCAATGAAGGTTGATCATTAAACCAGAGTTCTCTATATAAAATAATATGTTGTGAGTCGGCGATCTAAAACTCTGAAGCACGAGTGATGACAAAGCGTATTATATAATAAAATGTAAACGTAAATGTATTTTAATAGAAACGGATAAATTTTGTCCATTAGAAATCTTATTCGTAAAGCTCGATATTTTGATTTTGATTTGTAGACCATTATTTATAGCAATTCTTATTGTATACTACAACACTTATAGTATTGTGCCTGCACCTGCCGACAAGCAGACATACCAAGGGTAGACAGCGTCTTCTAGTGGTATTATCTTAAATGAACTAAATTTTTAACCTGAAGACTTTTTTTAAACCTCGAGTACAGTTTTGATGGTTTTGTGTGGATATTTTTTAAATGTAGCGGCGGCATAATATACTCGCTCCTCTATTTTGCTAAAACAAAACACTTTACACACAACGACAGTAACAGAAACAATAGTATGTTATGCAGTTTGGTGCACCACTAAACCACGCTTGAACTAAATTTATGTAATCGGTCTACAAGCAAGTGAATGCACCTTGTGCACCTCGTGCACCTCACGGCGCTAATTAAGTGTACTTAAGTGCACACGCAATTATGACAATTAAAATTATAACATCCTTCAACCAAAGTCTTCGTCCTCTTTAATCCGGTTTTCAATAGGCTCTCTAAATTATCTAAATCTGGCCCGCTCCTCTCGGCTATCACGACCAATTAACCGTAATTAGCAGGATTCTTTTGTTCTTTGGAATAAAAACGGCAATATTTAAAGCTTCAGTTTAACATGAATTATTTTGTTGATTAAAAACGTGTATGGCATTGTGCCTAGTTTTATACTATGGTGTAGTACATGTTTAGTTTCGGTAGGTGAACTGATTGAGGCTACCAAATTGTTTTAGCAACCCCGAACAAATGCATAGATATCACACACGTCATCAAAGTATTTAAACCCATTTGTACCTATATAATTTATATATCTGGGCTGAGTTAGACTTAGTATCTTACTGTCCACGTGTATCCTCAATCAGTTAATATAATCTCTTTAAAATTTAGTAATAAATAATTCTACGTGATAGGCCTACTTTTCAGTTTTTATTTTATCAAGTGGTCAGTGTTTTTTTATTTTGTCTTTCCCAGCTCTCATTCAACAGCACCAGCGACCCTGAGCAAAAACGACCACAATACAGCGCTGACACCTAGTGGACAAAAACAATACATGCAAACACTAACGTTGACATTTCAGAAGAGGAATAAAGACCCTTTTATATGTTAAGGTTGTATCCTACTTGGCTATCAAATTTCTTCCTATAAAAGTATGTCCTTACTACTTGCCCATTACTCATTTTTGTGCCCACTACTAATCATTTAGACTTACTTTCAAAATTTGATTTAAATTTTAGAGAAATTCTACACTTTGTTTGACTAGTTTGAAATAGAAAAAGTGAATGTGAATTTATTTACTCTTAATATTTATTAATACTCAATACAAAACTTTAAGAGATTTAGAAATTTAAGAGATTGCTCATAAATAATCCTGATAAAACATCTCGAGAAATGAGGCACGGCGTATTTTTTATGTCTCTTTTGGTTCTACACAGTGATTCTTTCATAATGTGATGTGAATTTACTAAACAATGTGCCAATTAAAACAAATGTGGAGCATCTAGATAAAGTAATGTCATACATGGTAGAAACGTGATAAACGGGTGGAAAGTGGTGAAAAGTTAGATATACTGTATTGGAACATTGTTTCTTTAAACTGTTTAATGAAGCAAAATATTGTTTTCGAAACCTAACGCTTTCTATCGTCTCACTCTATCATATCTTATTTTATATATCATACAAATATTCTGTATTGTTTTTTTCCCACACAGTGACCCCGTGCTACTTGAAATAGGCTACTTTTACTAACTAATTTAGGTTGTCCGGAACTAGTCAATGCAGTATTAGGATATAACACATAACTCTATTAACTCTATTACTCTTAACTCTGTGTTGTATATTAAACATGCAGGTTATGTAAAAGCGCCAGTTAGCACGCTCGGATTCTAACATAAGATTAAGCTTAATCCTGTATGTTTTCTTACTATTATTATGCTAATTATCAGTTTCAAATTTATTATTTACTCTTCACTGTTGGATGGAAGTGTCTTAACATTAGAAAAGCATCAAACTTCCTACTGTGCTAGGATTCTATAAACCGTACTTTAAATCTTACACAAATGACCCATAACATCCATTATTATATCCAACTATTATTCTTTACCACCACCCCCTACCCCCAAACAGACGGAGAAAACATTTCAATGTTCAAGTCTCGTCAGACCTCGTTTAACATGATTAGTGAAATCTCAACATTTCAATTCTAAAATCAATGACTAATTACAACATTTGAAAGAAAAAGTTTATTTTCACTTTATTATACAGCAATGATACAAAATGGATAATTGATTTCGGACTGGGCCAGTTTATCTTTCTGAATCCTTTCTTGGTCTATTTATATGAAACAAATCAGGTATCGATTACATTATTTGTTAAATCTGGTAAAGAGTTCTGATATCCCATCACCTCATCAAATATCTTTACTAATCACTGCAAACATGTAATTACATGAAATCAGAGTTATTAGACATAAAACATATTTTTTTTCAATTTAGGAACTTTAGCTTTGACAGATTTTAGATCTTACATATAAGAATTTAGGACGTTACTGCACAAATTTAACGGTCCAAATTCACATAGAAAATCTTTGTTCGAAGAAACTCTAGTGGCCTGCACAGAGCCCTGACTTCAGTTGTGCTGAACAACTTTAGAGTGAACCGACACCCTATATGTAGATAAAGATCACAAATATCGTTTTCACTAAAAAGGGCTACAAAAGCCATATAATACACTATTTCACTATTGATCGTTTATCCTTCAATTCATACATAACACATGAACTAAATAAAATATACTTGATATTCCTAAAAATATAAAACATGTGCAAATCGCATTAACACAGATACACTGTGCGCTAAACATGTATGGAAAACTTCCAAAGTTATTTTTGTGTAATCATCCGTTGTCCACGTTAAAAAGTCTCACCAAATGAAATGGTGTCTGGGAGCCGTTGCGCTGGAGAAGTGCTGATATTGAGAAAGAAGCGCAAGAGATGGTGGTTGACAAGGCTTGAACCCTCGTGGATCATAAGATGAAGACGGAACCACAAAAAAACCCTTTTCGGTTTCGGGTCTGCAACTGTGATGCGGTTTACCATCCCGTACTAAAATCGGAACAACGACCCTGCGCAGCTGTGACAGAGAAGCGACCTCTGGTACGCATTCGATCCCCGCCCTTTTCATCTTATACCTGTGGTTCTGGAACCATATCTTCACCTGCGTGGGCGTGAGCCGGAGGAGGTGGGCGAGATGTTCCCGCTCTTGAGCAGAAAGATAGCGCTGTTGTCTGAAGCGTCTCTCCAGCTCAAACGTCTGCGCCTTGGAGAAAAGCACTCGTCGTTTCTTCTTTTTTTCAAGGTCAACTGCAGTTGCTTCGTTAGAACCAGTGGAGTCAGGGGACGTCGTCAGACTGCTCTCATCTGAGGCTGAAGAAATATCACAGTGTCAATAAACTGGTTCAGACGTACTGTATACGTCCAATTGTTATTGGACAAATCATTAACACGTTTCTATTTGTGCAGCCTTATAACGGACAACAGTGTTGCTGTTAACTTACACATGCAGTTGCTTCTGTCGCTGTCCACCCACGTCAAGTATGGAGATTCTGAAAGCGAGTGGAACGGAGAAAAATGACCGGCGCTCTCGCCGTCGTTTTCTGGCAAATCCAAAATACTTCTAACGGTGAAGCTAGACTTGGTGGGAACAGCCATACTGCAAAGAAAATACTTCAGCCTTGAAAAATCCACAATCTTCAGTGTTAAACAAGATTATCCAAGGACGGGTCGATGAATGGTGCTCGGTCCGGCTTAAAATACGTGTGTACACTCAAGTAGTGATGTTTATATAAACAGTACTTGGCGCAGCTAAACAGTAGCCGCCTCCCTATTCGGTCACAAAGCACCTGAATGACTCAAGTGCTTAAATCCAGCGACGGTAGGTGTGAACCCGGCTAATAATAGCCAGTCACTTTCACAATGCCCAAAGGAAACCTCCTTCATCATTAGTGATTCGCCTGGATTTGTAAAAAAAAGTGGGAAACAGATAATGGTAATTGTTAAAGCTGAATCACGTCTTGGGTGGCAACTAACAACAAGAGAACACCCTTCGCCCCCCGCCCCAAATAACATATCAGGTATTTGCATACAAACCGAACTATTAGCGCCCTATGTTGTTTTTGTTCTAATTTGTTTATAAGCATTTAAAATATCACATATCATGTCAATAAGAGGATATCAACATCTCAAGATTGTTTGACTTAAAGCTAAAATGTCTGAGAGGAGTACATAAAAATATACATACTTTTGAGTTTGTTAGTTTGTGAACTAAAGTTTAAATATTAATTGCTGTTAATATAAATACATTAGCTCAAACGAATTGTTTCCAAAATGGGACGGTGCAGAATTCTTATGTATGTCTGGTTTGTTGCTGTTTCCACAACAATATTAATATACCACCTCTATGCAGGACATTATCGATTATCAATTAAAATTAACTTTTGAAAGAATGTAAAATATCACAGCATGTAAAAAATACATAACAACAAATTTAGGTATTAGGTCCTATTCTTGCAGACACACCTTTCACCCTGCAAATAAAGAAATGGAAAAAAAGAAGAAAAATAGTAATAAAGTTATTTTGTTGCAGTAATAAATAATCCGAGATGTTACGATATGTGATTTACAGAATAAGAGATGTGAAAAAAGTTTGTTGCGTTAGTGAGCGCCGATTAGAAAATTAGAAGCCTTCTCAGGAGGGTACAAAAAGGCAACGATTCTAATGAGAGGTAAAGATGACATCTCCCAAATTGCTTACGAGATTTGTTTAAAAAAGACCAGAGAAAGACTGTTGGTTGCTTTAATTATAAAGTAGCAGAATAAAAGCAGAATATTTTGATATTGGTTAAACTAACCTGAAAAGATAATGATGATGATGATGATCTTTCATTTTACAACTGTCTTTTTAGTGTGTAAATAGAGCCCTTTGTGCAAATATTAAAATACATTAAAAAACGAAGTAACTCAATTTATCAACAACAATTTATCTTTCTAAAAATATAACAAAACAGGTATGTTCAATTATTACATGTTATTTTATAATTAGCAAACCAGCTGCATTAAGAAAATAGGATTTCATTTATGTTTATCCATTTATTGATAAATATTGATTTATTCATACAGAATACGTTTTACTAGAGTAGACAGACTGTCAGGTAAATGTTTTCTTATTGACATAAAAAATATTGTAGATTTACAGAATAGAGCGCCACCATTGGTTCATTCTACGTATTATTGGGCCTTTTAGTTGGTCCTTTCAAAGAAGGTGTCTGGCCGAATGCCTATGTACACTCTCTTTCCAATAGAAGCGCTCATATCCTAGACCCTCTTGTCATCCTGGGTGGTCGGACTGAAAAAAAAGAACACAAATACATGTCAGCCAGAGACCAGGAACAAAAGCGGAAAATGTAGCCCGCGTCCAAGACCCGTTGGAAGCATTTGTTCCAGTCAAGATTTTGCATTTGTTCAGTGCTTAAATAATGCTTGATTGACGCCCTTGCACAATGTCTTTTCGCTTTCTAGCATAAATCCGCGCTTGTTCCATGTTGTCATGGTTGTGAATGGGACTGAATAGGACTTAGGCAGTTATCTTCACCTCTTTATAGGTTTCCACAGACTGCATAAGAAATTATTACTTATGTGTTTGTAGTATAATCCTTGGCCCAATTTTCCGATACGACATTTATATTTTATGCATCGTTATATACGCCCGATTAAACAATTCTGTTGACCAAAAGCACACTTGGATCACATTTTAACAAGTTTTTGTTAAATAATTCTGGGTTTCTGGTTAATTGGTATGCCTGATATCTCCAGATAATTGTTTGGTAAATAAGACTTAATCATGACTAGACCACTTCTTAAAATGTTGACTAACAGATTACAGTTGATCTAACGCGTGTCAGAAAGTTTGCAAAGCTCTTTGCATAAGAGCAAACTCTCAGGCCATAAGAGAGACTTCGAGCACACTGAAGTTTGTTATTAACGCCCTCTTGTATGCCTTTAATCTATGTCCAGTCTACAGATAAATGAGGACTTCACGGCGTGCAGTCACTCTCAAATTTCCAAGAGCTCTTCAGCAACAAATATTTGCACTACCAGGCACGTTTAAGTGAAAATAAAGCAAAAACAAACGAAAGCATCTTATTCTAAGTCGCCACGATGTAACCGATATTAGCTATACACGATGTAATAAACAATTTTAAAATTATCACAGTTTATGAATGTAAAAAACAGCACAGGTTAAAGAAGGTGTCTCGTTTGTTCTGGATTTTGTTATATATTCATCAACTAATTTCAAATGTAAACTTTTATTAATGCTAGAATGATTTACTAAGCCGGTGCAAAGCAAAAAACAAGTTTTTTCTCGAACATTGAATTATTACGACTCGTAGAGATGGGGGTCACTCGTAAAATACTGATTCTGTTTTCTCTGTTCTTCTGGATGCTTAAAAACTTATTAATAGACCAGAAATGCAAAGAGCCCTTTTATATAATTTATAATAAAAATAATTAAAATTGATTGTTTGCTATTTGTGATATAATGATAATAATAATGAAGTGCATATGGAACAATTGATTAACTGCCAGAGGTGGAATAAAAAAAACAACTAAACTGATTGGGAGAAATAAGTGAACTTTTGAGAAAATTATTTTTTTTACATGTTGAAATTTCATTTACTGAAAACGCACCGACAAGCGACTGGATCGACAAAAGAAAAAAAAAAGAAATTCAACTGATTGTCATATTTTTTCATATATCACATATTTTTCATATTCAGGGTGCAAATCATCGCAGGGCAACGCCTGTTTACAAATCTACTTACTTACACATTTATGAACAGTGGAAGTCTTTTGGGAGAGCAGAAACCGCGTTTGTATGGACATCTGGAAAAGGAATTTTAGGCGATGACTGTAAACAAAGAGCAGAAACAAATAAACAAAGTAATTTATATATTTTTATATAAATATACGTTGAAATTTGGCGGCACGGTGTATTTCTGTGCGGAAGTTTGCATGTTCTCCCCGTGTCAGCGTGGGTTTCCTCCGGGTACTCCGGTTTCCTCCCACAGTC
>JAOTRQ010000002.1:1807614-1830684 GCA_028565875.1 Hoplisoma paleatum | reverse complement strand
TAATATTCTAATGTTAAAATCTGAGTAATAGTGTTTTACAAACTCAATCAGCCCAAATGACATATATAAAAGCTGTGGACAAACAGAAGTCAACTCATTATACACACGATTACAATAGTAAATACACATTGTTACACATGTGCAATTACACTTGCTTAATTACATGTGTAAGTACACTCCTCCTGTTTTATATGTGTATTTACATAAGTGAAAATACACATGAATACTTACGAAGCCGGTGCCATTGTAATTAATCAGTAACAATGTGTATTTCATCAGTAGTTGCACTGTTATTACATAGTTTGTTAATGTGTAAGTACATAGTACTTAGGGACACTTATTATAAAGTGGGACCTTGCTGCTATAAACACATTTGTCACAATTGCTGCCCACATTGTGATTGTAATTACTTAAAATACTTTAGCATTTATATTGAAAAATTAGCAATATACATAAACACTGCAAGTATTGAAAAAAAACCACACAATAAAACATACACAAACGAAAAAATAAAAATCTCTCACCTAATCAAAAAACATTACGAGCACGCATTTCTCTCTTCATCCTTTTACCCTGGGTAATTCCTCTCCTGCTTAGTGTTTTTCTTCCTAAAGCAACGCCGAATTAGTCTCTTGCTTTTGCTTTTTTTGTTGTTGCTTTTACTGAGAAGATACAGGAGGAGAAGTTAGTTACCCCTCCTGCTCCAGAAGCCCAGCCTCTAAGCATAACCAATCCCTTTAGAATTTATGCCATAGCCAAACCAGCCACCCCACTGCACCTCCATACTATCATGAAGTGACTGCCCAGTTAGAATGGACGTCTAGGAGACACTATACAGGCACTTATTTTTTTACACAATCGTGAGATGCAGTCAAACAAGAGTGGAGAGAGTAACATTAACATATTCCCGACATAAACACGCTATTTTCTAAAATGGCAGAAAAAGAAAAAAACCTTACGCCACCTGTCAGAGACCATAATAGATAATAGTGAAACCAACCATAGTAAACCAAGTAGAACTATTAAGGGAAGATTAGAGGTGTGCCACTTGTGGTTCTTGTGGCAAGAACGTAATAACCTGAAATAACAACCAAGAACAGGAAATGTTACCCCCACCAGTGGATAGACAGAAGCTACCCCCTTACTTTTCAGTAGAAGCTTAACAAGAATTATATGTTCCTGCTCCCAGTACTTGTTGAGACATTCCACCCAGTAGAACAGGGAACCCAAGTAGGCAACAGTCTAAGAACCATGAAGCATGCACTGCACAAATACCCAAGATGACTATTAGGAAAGTTGGACAATCCAATGGCGGATATGTAATAGTAAAGGGAACTGTTTTAGACGTTGACAGACTATATGATTATTTAGAGACGACAACATTATACATGGAGCTTGAACCACAGGACTTTGAGAATAGTAGTAACAGAGAGGAAGAGAAGTCGAGAAATAGAGGTACTAAGGACTATTCATGCAGGGCCTAGTACTAGATCTAGAACAAAGAAGAACTGTACCACATTACAGGCACCTCTCCTATCAGACAACACTGGAACTCCCATTTTTGTCTCATAGAGCCATAGAGATATGTAGGGTTTAGTTTACAAATTACCCCCAAGAAAGAGATGAACTTTGGCTCACAAAATTGGCTCACAAAAACCCGACCAAGGTGTGTCATAACTCCAAACTAAAATAGATTGATGCTCTCCCTTTAGTGCTCATGCCACTACTCATGCGCTAATAACAAGCAGGAAAATGCCAGGGCCACCTCGGAAAAGAGTTGTGGCCCCTGCTTTTGGTCTGTGACAGCTGGAAAAGGATGAGTCCATAAAAACTCTCACTAAAACCAGATATCCAGAAAACCAGATATGTTTTGTCTCAGCAAGTACAAGAGGAAAAAGCCCGCCAGAGTAAAGCAGGTCAGCGTCAAACCAGGTGACTGGGTGAGGATCAAAGTTCACATGAGAAAGTGATTTGAACCTAAGTGGACTGGACCATGGGAAGTTGCAGAGGTAACTACACATGCTGTTAAGGTAAAAGGTAAAAAGTGGGCAGTCTGGCACCGCCTAACACATTGTTCGCCCAGTGACCCAGTATCATGCTCATTGCATGATATTCGGACCAATTTGGAAAAGGTGAATCCAAAAATAAATTTATTGAATTGGTAATTAAAGGACTCAGCAAATAGAACAGAATAGAAGCCATTGTAGCTTCTAGAACAGGGGTCACCAACCAGCTCTTTTTTGGATACCAACTAATGCGATGGGCTACTAGTTTGATATACACTTGTGAAATCACAAATTTATAACCTTTAATTACATGTTACTATTGATAATAATGTATTGTAACGTCCGTGGGTCACGCGGAAATGATGGGATGAATGTAAATAAAAGTCCTGTTTTATTAACACCTTCCGATAACTCGCGGTTACATTTCGCCCGAAACATCGGAGCACACACTCGCACAAACACACACACACCAGTTCACTCCCCAAAACTCTCTCACTTCCTACACACCTACTATAGGTTCCTCCCTCCCCTCTTAGCACCCACACACACGAAGCAGAATAACTAGAACATGTGAACAGATCACCCCACAACATTAAACAAACACATAACCCATAACATTAAACGATCGCTACAATATATTACATAGATTGTCATTTTCTAATTTACAGCAATGCTGATTTGAAAAAGAATAGCAACAAAAAAATTCATGCAGCTCATTGGTAAGTGTCACTATAATTATCTATTTTTAGAACAGACTCATGAGGTCTTCACGGGCGACCTGGTGCCTGTTCTAGAAGGTGGTTCATACAGACCAAAGGTCCATATAGACAAAGATAATTCTTAAAAAAAAATACATGCATGAAAATAAATTAGGAAAGGTTGCCCTCTATTAAGTAAAATGATGGTTCAACCATCAAGATAGTACAAGTCATAGACAAAGAAAAGGGGGGATGATAGTTTTAGAAGTTTTCCTAACAATTCTTTTAATTTCAGCACCCTGGATTATTTTAGTAATGTTAAGTGGAGAATGGGGAATGAAGAATTGGAGTTGGACCCCTACTGATCAGTCCAAAGCCATGCAAAGGATAAGGTACAGAAGATCTGATATTTACACTTACTCTGTACAGGTTAGACATGGTATACCCACTATTTAATGCAAAGAAGAGGTTAATTGTGTGGCATTGTTTGATTTATGCTATATTATAGTTTGTGAAGATCATAATCAAGAGACTAGGAAATGGTCTACTAAATATTTATGTAACATTCCAAAATGGTGCCTATAGACAGGTATAAAAATTACTAACCAATTGGGAGTCGTAACTGTTTTGTCTGCCAGAAGGGTAACTGCAACCCCCTTAGAATGACACTCACCAATCCTAAACTATGTAGTGACACCAGGTATTTAACAATAGTGATCTATCAATTGGGTGATGATGAACTAACCCTATTTTATTTAAAGATAGTTTCAGCATCTAAGTATTTCTTAGCCCGAGGGGTCCTACATTGCTGCAACATTCCCTGTTTCAGCCTGTGAAACCATCATTAAAACCATAAGAGTCGACCAAATACAGTTTGCTCTGGAAACAGGATTTACACATAGGAATCAGTGGTTAAATTGGGTAACATATACTGTCAAAACCTTAAATAAAAATGGGAACTGCTGACATATGGTGGATGTGGTCTTGAAGGACAGATTGCCAACCTACTGGAAGGGCCTGTGCACTCAAACTTGTCATGCCAGTGTACATGATGCCTGTAGGGCAGGGGGAGGGGCACCCCGCACTTACTGGATGTGTTAAGCAAGCCAGTTCATCTTGGTTATAACTGTAGGGATCATTTGATAGTCATGTCTGGCTTGATGCCATCTCTATTCCCAAGGTGAATCTAAGGCTCATTACATTACATTGCATTTAGCCGACGCTTTTATCCAAAGCGACTTACAATGAGAAGTACAAGAACACAGGTTAGAAGGAACATAATGTTCATGAGGAACAAGTAGAAGAGGACATCGTTGTACAGCTGAGGTTTGTTCAGAGGTGTTAGGAGAGTAGATGCTCTTTGAAGAGCTCGGTTTTTAGGAGTCTTTTGAAGGAACCGAGGGACTCCGCTGCTCTGGTAGTGGCAGGCAGTTTGTTCCACCATTGGAATACATCAGCTTTCTTACTGCTATTGAAAACAAACCCACTATATGATAATATGACATTCAGGGCATCTCGACTACACGGATTGCAGTCGATTGTCGGTCTTACTCAAGGGCCAACTAGTGGCAGCCCGGAAGTTATTTACTAAACCTGTTATTTCACCACGGTCGGAGATACCACTGCCACTGTATATATATCATGCCTAGCAACCCAATTCTGTCAAAATGTTGGAGCAGCAGTAGCTGGTTCAACAACGCAACAACGTTTCCAAAAAGCAAAACTACAATAAAAATTGTTAATGTGAATGTTTCTTATTGGCTTTGAGTTGAACCCACTTATTTGGTTTTGAATACCAAATATTTACTTAAAATATTTACTTTTGTTTGCCACTTTTTTGGTAAACTTTGGTAAATCGCATTGATCCATTATTTTGGCTTATATTTTAGTAATTATACAATTACTAAGATATAAACTGGTTAAGACACTCGTTGAGGCGCTTTGATTATTTTTATTTAAGTTATTTAAGTTACTAAGTAAAACATTTTTACTCTAAAAATCATTGTCAAAACAATAGCATCTTGCGATTTATCATACTTAATATAATGTTTTTCAAATACTAATAAATATTTTTAATAACACAATTGACTCATAAAAAAGCATCCAGGTATCAACATATTAGACCGATATTAAAATAAAGATTATTGGATGATCTGTTTGATCTGACAATGTTTATACTTATGTGGGTTTGATTTGGATATTTAACGCGTTGTTTGTTAAAAAAAAATTAAACTCCTAAAACAATGCCTGACAATTTAAATAAAAAAAGAAACAATAAAGAACTGGAGAAACACCCTATATTCATGCGCAAACTGCAGACTGAAAGGTTTATATTAAACATAAATGTATATAATAAAATATAACAAACCATAATATTTACATTATTTTATAGCATATAGATAGTTTATTATAAAACAGGGCCATGGGGTTTCTACTAGAATGCATGAAATCTACAAAACAGATGAGATTTAGATATTGGTGATGCAATGAGAGCGACAGAGACTCTTTAAAAATGATCTCCTGAGTAAATAGGAAATCGTGATACAAATGACTTGAGAGCATCGTAAGCACCCTATGCAAAGAGAATCAGTTTGTTCAAAAAGACCAAAGTCTTAGAGAACAAAGGTTTCTAAACCTGACTCTGACTCAGATGACTACATTGCTCGATTATCTGTCAGAAAAAAGTGTTACTTTCTGTGCAATATTTTGAGAAAAAAACAAAACAAAAAAAACGTTCTCACCAAAAACAGTATATCAGACATTGCCTAATTTTACCGAGCATAGAGTTAGCATTAATATGTAAAAAGGACAAGGAGGGCAATAAAACTACGCAAAGTGAAGAAACAATATCACCTATAAAAACAAATTTAGCTACAGCTCCAAAAATACTAGCAGCAAACTAATCAAATGAACACATTTGTGTGTATAAAAAGTAAACAAAACAACGCAAATCAATGAATTAAAAATATTACAATAAACGTGTTACGTTTACTTAATATTCAACATGGTTGTACCATAATTTTAACCAATATTTTTCAATTTAAACTGAATCAAATCCATAACGCAGCATTACATTTAGTAAAAGTGAAGCAGAACTCGGTGCGGACCGGCTTGTCGTGTTAAGATTTTTGAACCAATAAACGCACAGTACGAAGTAAACGCGAAAGATGATTGGACGACGAGTTCTTACTTTGGAGAAAAGTTTTAAAGGCCGTCCCATCACAGCCTCGGATAGAAATGTAAGCCTGTCCTCTTTGCTATCAGGAAACACAACGACGTTGCCTCCGTCGTAACTAACCGCTATAGAAATCGAATCGATCGATTCTTTCCAGCTTCTGCTGCAGACCCGAAAGACAAGCTAAACTGGAATCGGAACTTGTCAGTGGACGTGATTATTGGGGTTTCTGTTTGTCATCACAAGCAATGGGTAAGAAGAGTGACTATTCAACCGTCTCTTGAGCGTACATAAAGCCAGAGTTATAACATTCATGTCTTTAATTACACGTTTCTTTGCATCAACCCATTTCGCGATTCACTACTAGTAGGCAACTTTTTACTAGTCGAACTGTCCTCTCTATGGTCCAGATATAGAACGTAATTGATTATGGAGAAACGTTTCATGTTTGAAATATTCTAACCTACTTTGCAGAACAAGAAAGTGGCTCGTTTTGTGCCACAAGTTAAGAAAAGTTGAGAATAAGAATTGTCTTTACAAACAAACAAACAAAAAGCAAAGAATTAAATATATTGTATGCCCTGTTGACAGTTGACTTTAAGGAATTAACTTTTTTTTGACGTATGGTGTGGACATAACATTCAACTCTCGTGTACTCATTTGTTCCGTTTCCCCTTTCTGTTGTCCAGAACCAGCCTTCGGGGAGGTAAACCAGCTTGGCGGTGTGTTTGTAAACGGAAGACCGCTACCCAACGCCATCCGCCTCAGGATCGTAGAACTGGCACAGCTAGGAATCAGGCCGTGCGACATCAGCCGGCAGCTTCGGGTTTCTCATGGCTGCGTCAGTAAGATTCTGGCCCGATATAACGAGACCGGCTCTATTCTGCCCGGCGCTATCGGCGGCAGCAAACCGCGGGTCACCACTCCCACTGTGGTCAAGCACATTAGGACTTACAAGCAGCGGGATCCGGGCATTTTCGCCTGGGAAATTCGCGACAGACTTTTGGCCGACGGTGTGTGCGACAAATTTAATCTACCTTCTGTCAGCTCGATCAGTCGGATCCTGCGAAACAAGATCGGAAATCTGTCGCAACAGAGTCAGTACGAGTCCGGCAAGCAGACTTCCCATCATCAGCCGCAGCCCACACTGCCATACAACCACTTATATTCTTATCCGTCGCCGATCTCAGCAACAGGGGCTAAAGTACCAACTCCCCCTGGCATGGCTGCTCTTCCGGGACACATGGCTATGCACAGAATATGGCCATCATCCCATTCTGTCACAGATATTCTTGGCATCAGATCAATAACGGAGCAGCAAAGTAAGAACTCTTCATTTTGTATTTTTGGTAGTGGAACTTTTAGATGACGTGTGTGTGCGTGTGTGTGTGTGCGTGCGTGTGTGTGTGTGTGTGGTTCGCAGAGAATAGATTAGTATCTATTTACATTTTCTATATAACTCTCATTTCTAATAACAGTGTTAATTTCCCCCAACGTTCGAGCATAATTAAATAATACGATACTTGTAATTTATGGTGTCTCGATAGATACACGAATTCAACAGCTCCACAAGAATAACACAATGATGCGAAGTCTAAAACGAAAGTTATACTGGAGGAATAAGCCTATATAAAAATTTAATTTAGGATTTCTTAGGATAATCTCACTGAATATGCCATTTATTATTAAATCAAAACAGCAGGTCACGGTTTATCTATTTGGTTTTTTTTTAAGTTTTGCACGTTTGGTCTTTGTAGGTATAAATAAGACACAATGCAGTCCCAAAACGAAGTTAACATGTAATATTCTGAATTATTTATCAATGGTTGCGGTAAGCAATTCAATGACGCCACGAAACGAATCAGATACTTACAAACGACGCATCAATTGTACACGAAGAGTGTTTAATATTTAATTTACGTTTAAATTAAATTGTTTAAATACATTTACGTAAGCAGAGTTAACAATTTTATTTGATTGTTTTTTTTAAATGTTCATGCGATTTTACTACAAATAATTTTCTCTACTTCTGCCACTAATTATAAAGAAAGAATTCTGTCATTGTGTCTATGTGACAACAAAAAGTCCATTTTGTTCTAAAAAGACCTGCTAACGTCACGACTCTGCCAGTCTGTTATTACGACACCAAATTGTGACCCTCTCTACCATCCAAGTCTCTTGACTTTCAATATATGTTACCGAAGGAATGTGTTCTTAAAAGTTATGCATTTTCAAATTAATCACAGATGTTGGCGACAGGTTTTGAAAGGTTGAGTAAATACTTTTAAAACTGACTTGGCTTGTTTAAAACCATGCCTAATTTTTCAAGTGTTTTTTTTTTAAAAGGAAACGAATCGGCCATTTTTTGTAGGACAGGTAACCATATGAATAGACATGCGAAGCCTACACACACCAAATAATCACGCACCTCTACTGAATTAACACCTTCAGCTTGGAATTAGCACCTTATGTGTTCATTTGTGTCCAGCTGGACTTGTATAAACTATGTAGGTGTTAATTAAAGATTTTGGGCCCTTTCTTGACCTCCACGATAGTGAAACGCTATAAATACACAGTTTTGGTAAACAATGGCGGAAAAGAAGATTACTAATTTTATACATGATTCTTCCACACTCCAGACGGCGTATACAAAATAGTTTCCAAGCCAGATAAGTAGAGTGGTTAAAATAAATCCGATCTGACCCCACAGGAAGATGTTGAGTAACTACACACAGAAGTTTTAAGTTTCAGCATCATAAAAACGACTTGGTTTGAACTGAATAAGGGTTTAAATGTAAAGGCTTTAGCAGTAGCCTTCAAAAACAAGTTTTAGCGCACTTGCCCTTTATCAAATCATTAAAAGGACAAAATTAAAACTATTTTAATTATTTTAACAAAAATAAAATATTTTGTTTTATTCTGCTAAAAGATAAAGTATACCACTTCGGCAGTGGGGTAGCTATTTAACCAAAATTCCAAGTAAAAAATAAATCAAGGAATTGGAATTTTGTAAAGTCTGGTGAAAGCTGTCAGTCTGAGGCCCACGCGTGACCTTTCTCACTTCCATCTTCCTTGTTTCTGTTTGCCCCCCCCCCCCCCTCAGTTAGTGACAGTGCGTCGTTTTCCAGCGCCAAACTAGAAGAATGGAGCACTATTAGCAGGGGTAATTTTTCGTCAGCGAGCTCTCCACTAGTCAATGGTGTGGATAAGTCTCACTTAGAAGCTGACGCGAAATTCGCACAGGTAAAACAAAGACCATTATTTTATAAATAAAAATTACTCATTTAAAATTAAAAAGGAAAATATAAGCTAATATAAACTATAAGAATCTGTAAACGCTTGATATAATTTAATATTCAGTTAATATCGACCTTCATGTAAACAGACAGGAGCACGTGTGTGGTGTGCTTGTGTGTGGTATATGTGAAGATATGTGTGAACACATATGTTTTTCCCATTATTATTATTATTAATATTATTAACAACAATAAGTATTACAATATAATCCACTAAAACACGTACTTAATACATCCGCATCAACGAACTGTATTTATTTTTATTCATACATTTGGTTGCATAAAATGTGTTTGTTTATAAAGCAAAAATTAATACATGAAATGGGTAGACCTATGAAAAAAGATTTAAAGAAAAAAGACTTACTTTTTAAAGAAATGTACACGTTCTTTATACTACAGCAAATATATTTTAAAAATCAATTGTATCTACATTTTTCGGTTAGCAATATTTAATACTTAAATTAAAATGACGTATAGGAACTTGATTAATTAATAAAATTGCTTACTATATATATCGTCATGTTGCGTTTTAATATAGTATTCCCTAAATTCCAGTTTAAATACAATACTTCTGTACAGTAAATCAGTTATAACATAAACTTGTATTGTGTGAAGTTCTTTAAAATATGACCATTTTTTAATACTTTAATACTTTTAATACTTTAATACTTAAAAAAGTTTTAATACTTCTGTATTTCTTTTAAATGCAGGCCAAATAATGCCAATTAAGCTTTTATACACAAGTTTGAAATATAATTTTAATTGATTCATTACATTTACATTATGTTTCAGTTTACAAAAATGCAATACATTTTATAAATGTTAAACGTACAAAATTATTATCAAACGCATTACAATTACTTCCGTTTATACACATTTTTAGTTTCTTAAGTTGCTTCAGCAAAACTAATGCAAGGTGCATTACACTTGGCACTCTCTTTAAACAACAGAATTTGTCAGAACATTTCATCTTTTACCTTTTATCACATTTTTGTATTATTTGAGCTATAAGTCTCCTGCTTCCAATAAACAGCGCCTATTTCCATAGGATTGTAAAATAGTAAGTCTATGATGATTTTGTGCCATAAGCACTTTATTTGAGTTTTCTATTTAGTGTGAGAAAATGCAGGTTTGGCATCAGCTTGTTTGTTTAAAAGCAGGACTATAAAATACTACACAACAACAGAGATGGATGATCTAAGCCACAGTTAAATGTGTGCTCTAGAACGATGCTATAAGTCACTGATTAATCGATTATTACAGGGGATTAGAAGTTTATGTCTCGTGGAATACGACTAAATAAATCTTTATTACCACGGCATACGCGCTGCCTAGGCCTTTAAAACAACTCTTTACAATCTGACTAGCTTAAGATAGTTATTTACTGCAAAAAGAGTAGTTATAGAACAAATCAAGTTGAAGAATAAATAATAAATTATGTAAAAAAAAACAAAAACCTAAGATTACAAATTATTGTTCGTTTGAAGTTATTCCAAGTTGGGCCTTTGTCAGCAGTTACACAACTTGTATTTGAATTAAATTGTTTAAGACGGACGTATTATTAATTATCTGACAATTTTATATTTTTGTATTGACGGAAAATATTAATTATTAGATATTTTAAACACGCATAAAATACAAACATTCTTTAATCTACACGTCATTTAAATGCTGGTTAGGTCTGCCTGTTACTTTAGTACATTTTGTATTTTTATTTATATTAAAAGTTACAAAAAGTTAAATATAATACAACATAAATAATAAACATAATATAAATAATATAAATAAACGACATAATATAATTAAACATAATAATGACAAGAATATATACGCATTAAGTTGATTGTTATCAAAACGTTTTTTCGAGAAACTACAACAATGTTAGTAATAATAATAATATTATTGATAATAATAAAACACATGGCAATCGTCAATATTACAACAGCCATTAAAAAAAACTCCCCCAAAAGACATTGACTGTTATTGATTGACGACGTCAGTAAGCAGTAACTTCTGTAATAATTCAGAAACTGGTTATTGATTAAATTAAAGGTTCGAATTGAAAACGCATTGATAATTTTGCTCGTTATTTTTTACATGCTTGAGGGTTGTAAAGCGATTATTAACACTTGTTCTAATGCATGCAGTCATTTATATCCGCAAGCTTTACATTCTGTACATTTACATTCATTTAGATCATTATGGTAAAACACCGAAATCCCTGAAAGTTTACTGAGACCTGCGGCTATAAATAAATAGTTGTTAACGATATTTAAATTCAGACAAAATCAGACTTTTGGAATGGGTAAGGTGGCCCATAATTACGTGAATATTACGGCACTTGCTTAATCAGATGTACTGATTAAAACTAGTCATACTTTACAAAGATTAAACCAAAAAAGCAACAAGCAACTTCGATCAAGTCACTTATTATAAAACGTATGAAGTTAAAACCAGTTGATCGTTTCTTTAAAACGACTTTACACTTGTGCAGGCAGAATACATGGCCAAGAATAAATTGTGGACAAATGCCAAGGGATTGAAACTATTTCATGTGTTATAACAGGTTTCCAGTAGTCACAAACCACCCAAGTGTGAGTTATATTTATGTTAAGACACTTAAAACATTCTTTACCACTTTTTCTACACAGACTTTTTTTTAGGTCTATTTATCCTTATGCTGCACAGCTTATAATGCTATTTAAGTTGTACACTTTCTGATATTTACCCATTAAGTTTTCCAGTTTATATACTGCAGGTTTCATCCCCGTAGTCCTAGGTGATATCAGTTTCTGTTTTTAGTCACATACTCACGAATTTATTGCTCTTCACCTTTACAGACGCTGAATGGATTGCCCACAGTGAACAGCTATGTCACAGCGCCCAGCATCCATCCCTATCATCCTCCCACCCAAGTGTCGCCTTACATGGGGTACAGCGGCACCACGTCGGCCTATGTGACAGGCCCCACATGGCAGCCGCCCAGTGGCAGTGCTCTCTCTCCCCACAGCTGTGACCTTGCTTCTCAGCTGGCCTTCAAGGGTATGGCAGCAACCCGGGACTCAATGCACTCCGTCACTGCCTCTGTTCTCTGATCTCTGAGGGGCTTAGAGAGCAAGAGTGAGAGAGAGAGGACAGTTTGTGTGTCAGGACTTTCAGCCATCGCTGGATGGACTAATGTTATGTTTTTTATATATATATTTATGAGTGACCTACCGGAAGATCCATGCTCCTTCCTATTTTAGTCCCCTTGAACTCCATGTTTGCTAGTGATGGAAAGAATGTCTGTCCACACATCAGAATGTCCTTATAGACCACATTGCAGATCAAAGCACAAAGATCCTTGCTTATGAATGGATTTTTTGCTAGCTCAGTCTCAATGATGTTCTTTCTGTGAATATTTGTTTTTTAATTAAAGAAAATGAAAACAAAATAACCATAACGTAAACCACAGGTCAGTCTGTATCTAAGCGTTTCAGGGTATTATATGTACATTCAGATGTTTTGTTGTTTTTACCATAAAAAAAACCTTCTAGGATACCAATTGATGTATGGCAGCACTTTTAAAAGATGTTGAACTTATTTATTAGTGTGAAAGGCATGTTAAGTGCTGTACAATTATTACAACTGAATGCAAGTAGAGCTATTATGAGACAGTGATGATGCCGATAACATCAGCACTCATACTTGCTGCAATAAGGACCAGTGAAGCTGCACACTTCAAAACATTGCACATGGAAATTGAATGTATCTTATTAAAGGAAACAAGTGACAGACCTCAATTCATTAATACTTTTTTTTCAAGTTGATTATATAGAATAAAAATGTTAGTATTAATAATAATAATTCATCAGGAATAATATGTTTATAAAAAGGTTAGATCTAAAACAACATCTTGGGCTGGTGCTTGTAAACAAATCTTATATGACATGACAATGGGTGCTGACATCACTTTATAAAAACAATAGCAGAGTATCTCCATGTCATTTAATCTTTTCCTGATTTTTACCAGATTTCTGGCAGATACCCCAAACTAGGACGTTATTTGAGAACTATAAGTGAATACAGAGCAGCAAACCAAATTTTGAGGATATGAATTAAAATGATTTGCGGGTCTTACAACAAACTAAACAATTTATGTTTTAGACCTTTCCCAATACTTTTTATCCTAAGCACCCACAAACCCTGATATATTTATATTACATGATTTCAAACAGTCAACTTAATTTTGATATATTACAGTTTTAAAAGAAATCAGTGAAATAAAAATGCAAAAGTTAATAATTCTAGCTTGATGATTTCGTTAAATAAGCAAACATGATTTTAGTTTTGTTCCAAAGAAAGATAATCTCCACCACCAATAAAATTTCCCTTTAATGTAATAAATAAATAAAAACAAATAAATATTTAATAATTAAATAAAGCTAATTTATATTTAACAATCTAGTAATTATTGAACAAACTCCATGTGTTTTGACTCTAAACTGAAATGTGGAAAGCCAATAGAGAAGTTGCAACTTTCTCCCATGTTGCAACAGTCACAGTGTAAACAGCTGACCCAGTGCTACTGCTGATTTGACTTGGAAAACACTTGCACCCTGGCAGCGTGGTCACGGACCGTTGCTTCAGGATCATTGCGACCGTATATGAACCAGCTAAAAGCACCTTACATACAGTGCATGTCAGACCACCACACACATTCTTGTGACGCCATTCTATTCAAATGAAACGCTTTGAATGCCATTTACGTGTCTGCTGGGTCTGCTGACACGGACGTTGACACTACACCTGCACAAACTCACCACAGAGATTGTTACCATACTCCTACATTCTCCAAAACACACCTGTATTTTTGTAGAGCAAGAATGGCAAAAATTATATATTATATAATAATATATAAGATAGAAATTACTAGGATTTACAATGTTGGAATGTAGGTAAACCATAAACATATTATAAATATTGAAAAAAAATACTTACCAAAGGATAGCAGGCATTCAGTCAGTTTGGAAACTTTAAACTGGTGCTTTTATTTACCAACACACTGCACGGCAAGAAAATCTACCTGAGCAAAAAAAAGCCAAACCATAGCATTAAATACAATAAGCATAAACATCTTAATCAAAAAGCTGGGCAGAAGAACTGTGAGAGACAGAAATATACTGGCATGGTAAAGCATGTCAGGACAAACACCTTAAAGTCTTTACTAAAAGAGAACCCCCCCCCCCCACACACACACACACACACAAACATCTGTTTGGGATTAAATCCTATGGAAAGGCAAGTCAAATGTCACATGGTTATCTTTAGCTGACTGTGTGCAATCAGGCTTCAGACAGGAGTGTGGTTACTTTAACACTAAGCAGGGTCTACAACAATACTAGTGAACATGACTAAGGTGTGAGCTTGGTTCGAAAGTATGGCTGACCATAGACAGACTCTTTTCCTTGATGCATTAGATTATCATGTTCCAAATACATGCAGGTAAGTTTAGGATACATTCAAAATGCTCAGCCCAACTCAATGTGCTGATGCCATTTCACACCGCTGAGTTTATGAACACCAGGGAAACCCCCAGTAAACACATACAGTGTAATCAGGCTGAAATGTGGGGTTAGTAGAAAGAGGATTCAACAACACCAGTAATTTAGTCTAAATAGACTTAATCTAGTTCTAACAGATAAACAGATCTAAACGAAACTAAAGAGGTTTGTATGTCAGCAACTGTAAAAGAATTCTTGAAAGGAAAATGATGGATGCTTATGATGATAGATGGAATGTGCTATGCTAAGACTTAAACCTACTACTGAAAAGCTACACTCGTTTTAAAACAAAGGAAGGCTGAAAAGAAAGACTGTTCATATAACACAGCATTCCAGCAGTTAGACCTTCCATCAAGGCAAGTTTTTCTCACTGCATAGGCCAGTCATTTCCATACACACAAAAAGAAACACCCATACAAACACATAAACAAAACCAGTACATTTTAATAATGATAGAATATTATTTAAATACTTGGAAGATTAAATATAAATCTATAAATATATACGATTGCTATTTAAATGCAAAGACACTGGAACTTTCAAGCAGAACTCAAGTTGCTTGAAAATGAGTCGATTTAAAAATGACATAAAATGGTACCATATGATTTACCCATGCATATAATCTATTATTATCAGGTATCTACAAACTGTGTGAAAGTATCATTGCTTTGTATAAATGTTAAACTCTATTGTTATCACTAACTTAATCAAACCTGTAACAGATTTGAGGAAATATGAGAACCCTGGTGAAACACCTGCCAAAATGCACACATAGTGAGTCTGAACAGTGCTGTAAAGAAAAGTATATATCTAAAAAAACATATTTATTTGAACTAAAACGTACTTTTTTTTTACGTCTTGACATATTTGTTTAAAGGTTAGATATTTAATTATAAAATATTTTATTAGTCATGCTGTAAGAATTGTGTTTTAGCCAATGTAGTTATTTAAATAAAATATCTTAATTTCTAAAAAGCTAGTACTATTAAGAAAACACCTTTTGTAAATAAATAAAAAAACAGAACTAAATGATGTTCATCGAGTTATTTGACGACAAAACTCAAAAAGGCCAAAACCAAAAGTATGTAAACAGGTAACATGATCAAGTATTTAAAAAGCAGAAGCACCGACTGAATAATTTATGAGCTTGTGAGATGGAAAATAGACAATGAACAATAGGTATAAAAGATTCAGAACAACATTTTTACAATTTTCAAACAGAAAGTCAGTTATTGCAATCATCTTTCACAACATGAAAAGCTAAAAACTGATTTTAAATCAAGATGGTTTTGAGCATAATACAAACAAATGGGCTCTTAAATATTCTAAAACCTACAGTATCTATTTAGAAGCAGGTGCCTCATTATAAAACATGACAAACAGCAAAGATCTCGGACTGTTGAGCAGCCGAAGTATTTAAAGCAGGCATGATATTTACACTAATTACTAAATTAATTAGTTACAATTATTGTTAAACAAAAAGTTTAACAATAGTTAAATAGTTTAACAAAAGTGGTATTATTTTGTAGTAAACATATATTTAAACATATATCTGTCAGTATGTGAGTTTACACAAAAACAAGTTTTTAATTTATATTTGATTATAGTAATTTTAAAATGTATATTATTTAATTTAACTAATTGTTTTATTCCGCCTAATGTTACAACATTTTAGAAATTGTGTTTGTATAATATAAAAAAGGATTCACCGATACGTCTTTTTCTTATGAACTGTTGAACCCTTCATAGTCTTGAGCATCTTTAATGCTTTACTTACATATGTGGTGAAAAAGTGTGTCCACATATCTCGCTCACATATTTGCATTTTTAAAAATGTTATTTCAAGTAAAGTTATGCAGCATTGGTCTAAAGGCCAAGAGCTGATTGACATTTAAGCAAACGCGATGGCTGACAGGCATTCACGAGGTTTTGTCTGCAAAGCTCTGAAAGAAGAAGGAAGGACAATGCTTTAAATGAATCATCACTACCAGTATCAACAAGATGTGTTGCAAGCACATTAACACATTAGCTTTCATCAAGATTTTATTTAATTTTTCAACCAAGAACATATATCTTCTATAGTAAATATTTTCTGAGACATATTTCTGTTCATAATTATAGTAACAATTATTTCATAAAAAAAGTCCACAAACACAAATTCTTTAATATTTTTATTTTGTATGGTCATTAGGCACACTTTTAGAATCCCTAAAAACATAATTTCTTATATTTCATGAAACACTGAGATCAACTTGACCAGGACCCAAAATTCCTCATTGTTTTTTAAGCTATAATAAACTAAATTTAGGCACAGATTACTCATGAATATTTTGCCATATTTGTAAACACGATTGTATATGTATGGAGCATATATACTGTATATAATTTTTGTAAACATGGCCCAAAGACTTGCATGGTACTATAAATGGTCAGAATTGCGGCATGTTTGAGAGAACAAAAGTGGAACACCCTAAACAGAATCCACTGTTATCTTGGTCCACAGATATTTCAATTAATAAATGCATTGTATTTCTGAACCTACTACAAAGGTTTATTACTACAAACCAATACATAATAGAAGGTTTTATCTTGATGCTATGGTATATTTATATACTTTATGATAAATCAGTCATAAACAAGACAAATTATTGAAATTCATATGAACAAATTAACATCTGACAGTGAAGTCTTAATCCAAGGTAAGCCTTTACTCATGTCTTTTAGAGATCTTTTTATGGCGCTATATGGAAACAACACTACGTGAACAAGCACTGTGTGAAAAAACAATTATTTCCTCATGATTAACTTCTGCAAAATGAAGAAGAATCATCATGTAGTGATAGTATTGAAATCTAAAAAATAATTGCTAATCTAAACAACCATTCAGAATCAATGCAGAACAGGGCCAGTTCTGGTAAACAGTCCATCATTAGCTGCTTTATGTTTATATCATTATGGCAGAATGGCAGTAAATTCAGATGTACATGGCCAGTCTGTAAAGTAGCAATCTCATCACCAGTTTCTCTGTAGCCAGCCGGAAACATATTCATACACCAGAAGCATGACAGCCCCACCTAGACACAAGTGATATGAATCAGTATACGTATACAGTATATGTACAACAGCGACCATTGGGTGACCAATCCAACCCCTACAGGGCTGGTGTAGCAATAGGTTTCTATTCCAGCCTTGAGCATTTCATGATTTGAACTGTTTGATTAGTTGGTGCTCATGTGTGGTTGTAATAAAAACCTACAGCAACACTGGCCTAACAATGGCCCATATTATATAAGCTGATAAAAAAAAATGGCTTTCCATTACCTGGTCCAAGTCTCAAGACCTTTGGAATCAGTCCTTTGTACAATGCAAGGTATCTTTAAAAAATCAGAAAAAAATCAACAATAATTTAAACTCTTTCATTTCTTTATTATTACAAATTCGAATACTAAAGAAAAACTAACGTAAGCAAGGATGGTATTGAAATTCATGTATAGATATTCATAAATAGTAATTACAATCTATTAAAGGCAATTCAATGAACACAACGGTCCACGGGATTAGTTCACAATGGCTACAGTGGCTATGGAAACTAGGTGCAGTACATCATTACATGTTTTTATCATTTATTTAATAACAAACAGACATGAGACATGCCATTTCAAATACAACCTCAAACTATCACTTGAGCAAAACACTCTAACAAATGTTACTGAGCAAAGATATTCGCCCCGGCACATTTTTTTTCAAGATTATCACACTGTATTTATGACACACATTACACAAACCCCCAAAAGAAACACATCATGGCCTTTTCAGCTACATTTAATTATAACATGTGTTTAATTTCACTAGCCACTTCCATGCAAAGCGAAGTAGAAGGTCTGAGAAAGCTGCACATGATGCTATTGGAAGGTGATTGTGAACTAATATCATTGAAATCGAGCAGTCTGAGAAGGATTCAAAACCACTAAAAATGTTGTGGAACAACCCTAGTTCAGAAGCATAATCTCCAAAGACAAAGCCTTGATGGAGTTCTCAGCCCACCACTGCTAAAAGCTCAAACTCCTGAGTTCAAATCATGACTCTGCACAGACTTGATTAGGTATGTCTGAATGAAGATGGGCCAGAAAAAATATTATTCTCATGGAATGTTGTGTTTTGGGGGAATCTCTGCTTATCAGTTTGTGACCTAAAGTGCAGTTGAGTAATGAAGATGATGAAAAGCACACAAAGACGTCTATTTCTGAAAGAAAGTTAAGAATTCAGAGAGCCTGATTAGAATCACTCGGACATGATGTGGCCAGACCTTAAATGGAAAATTGATGGTGGAAAATAGTTTAAATGTGACCAAAACAAAACATTTCATTGAGGAAGAGTGCACCAACATTTCTCGAAAGTGATGTTCTCAAACAGTTTTACAAACGTTTGATTGCACTTGTTATTGCCGAAAGTGGTAGAACCTGTTATTAGGTTTAGGTGGGGCAATTATTTTTTTTCACATAGGTGAATGAATAAAGCTTTGTTTCAATATATAGTGATCATTTAAAAGGTGCATTTTGTGTTAACTTGTATTGTCTGGATCCCATTTTAGGAATAGCTGAATAATCTGAAAGGTTTAAGGGGGGGGAAGATGTGTACAGTATGTAAAATGCTTTGTAGGATTTTCTTAATAATCAAAATTATTATATTCATTATTAATACATTACACATACATACAGATAGTAATACATTCAACGTGCCAAATTACAGTTACAAAGTTAAACGTAATACCGTATGTCACATTATTACCACAACGGACACCCAAATAAAGAATAATGCACATGCCCTTGGAGCCTAGACAGTATGGGTCCCTAAACCCAGTCATGTTGTCTACCTGTCCCTAATGTGTTCAAGCTGATCTCTGGCTTGGGGTCGGGCACTCACCGTGTCTCAGCCTTTGCTAGCGTTAATAAGGCTCAAGCCACTTCCTCCCTGCTCTGTTGTCTGATTAAGCTGACCCGCTGCGTGCCGTGTGCCTCGTTAGGGCCTGCTTAACGATGTCTCCCATCGGGACCACTAATTAGGCAGGACTGTTACGTGTTAGAGGGTCGACAGATTCGAATAGAGAGGGTATCCTTTCAGCACCCCAAAAAAGTTAAACAACTATACCAAACGGACAACTTGCACACACCGAGAGACACACACACACACATACACCAAACCCCACCTTAACCCAGGCCCCAACTTATCTAATAAGAAGCAGTCTGCCAGTCTCCATGAGCAAAGTCAAAGGAGCAAATCAAGTCCCTGAAGGCTCATAAAAGCAATGAATTCAAACACAAAGCTCTTTATGAAACTAAAATGGACTCTATGTTGTTAATAAAACCCCCTGAACTTATTGTCAAGTGCACATGCAGTTTGAATAACTAGGAATATACGGCTCATGATACACAACTCAATGACTTCAGGTTATCATAGAAAAGTATATAGAACAATCAATCATCAACAAGAGTTTTTAATAGAACATTTAATACTGTAGATGAAGTAATAAAATTATTGATAAAAATGCATGAACTACATGAAAGAGAACTTCGGGGTAGTATGAAGTTTTTTTTTCAAAACACATCCATTAAAATCTGTGAACTAATAAATATTTTCAAGCAAGTAACTAGATGACGAATTTGGAACTTTCAGTATAGAATTAGAAAAGACAATCCGAAGTCCTTCTCTGTCTGTTGTCACAACATTAACAGAATTTACAAATTACTAACTATCTTTCTGCACTAACTAACTAACTAACTAATGTTTGCTTCCGCAAAGTCATCTGAATGAACAATTTAATTCTTGACACAAAGTATTTTGTATTCATGCTGATTTATGCTTCCAAGTTATGACGTACCTAGAGGCCAGTTTAGTTTATTTTTAGACAATTGACTCAACAGCATTTGTTCTACTTAATATGTTATGTATGCTCACCCCTCCTCACGATACACCAGGCCCATGGTCTGAAAGCAGCTGCGGTATTTTATCTTTCCAGGAACTGGCTGAGGACCCTGGATCCGACTTTTAGCAACGTCAAAAGGGATGTTGACACAAGATGAAATGGTTCCCGACAGCAAACCTATAGCAAACTTTCTTATAAACTCGAGACCAGGATCCTATAAAAAAAAAGACAGGGTGGGATGGGAGAATTAGCGTTAGTAACAGTATTTACAAGTTTTGTACGTCATGATAGCACGATCACTGGTATGTATCAATTCATTTTGCAATCACTTTGTGAGCTTTCAGTAAACACCAAAAACCTAGGCTGCTTTTAAGGAATAAAATGCACCTAAACTAAACTAATAAGGCCACTTTGGCCACTTTGTCATTGGGTACAATTGACAAAGTATTTCTTGTGTGTAAGATCTGACAATAGACTGCACCCCTGAACACAATTCTCTAAATCCTGCTTATCAGTTGATAGGCTTTATGATGTTAGAAAACAAAAACCTTGCTCTAAAGAGTGAAAGCACTCGCTGAAAGGCTTTAAACATCAATTATTTTCAGGAGGCTTCTTTGCACATATCCAGGATGCCAAGTGACTTATTGCCCATCAGCTTAATTCATAAAACACCCTAGCCAGACTGCTTTCTGTTGAAAACGAAAGCCTCAAATATCCTTTCCTCTATCGTGCCTAACATAGTGCGATGGCAAAATGCAGTCCAATTTACTGGGGGTTTGAGGAAGCAATCAGTGGCAGGAGCCTGACCCCTGTAACAGCCCCTCTGGGAAACTTTTCAGCCTCATCTCTATGAGAATATGGACCCTACAACTGGGAGAAGACCCCCCCCCCCCTCCTTCAGTGCACCTGGTAGCTAGACACACTCAAGTCGATTCAGTTTACTCACATTATTGGTTGCCTTCCTTGGGAAAGAGTGTTCTGGAGTATGTTTGTACCCACAGCCACGAGCCCTGTGCCTTGCAGGCCTACTGTAAACACTAATAATCTACAATTTGGCTGCTCACATGTTTGGCTCACTGCCTTCGTTCTTATTAGTCAACTAATTGCTTAGGTTTTTTCTACTCTAAATGAATTTATTGACTGTGTTGGTGAACCTAAAATACTTGAATATCTGCCAGTTATGACATACATCCTGGATAATATCAAATATCAAGTGACAGATCTGGGGAGAATTTGTATTGTTAATCCGTAAACATGTAAGAGAATGCTGCTCATCTAAACAGAGGCACATGTGCTAGTAAAGAAAGCATTGCATGAATAAAGTTCATATTTGACAAAAAGACTAAAAACAACTCCTCAAATTAAAATCTTTGTTAATTTCAGTAAAACTACAGTAATTATTTTAATGATGCATTCGAAAGTTGATGGTGGAAGTGATCTGTCCATGTCCTTCATATGTTGAAATGTTTATTGTCTTACAGTATAAAGATGAGCACATTCATCTTTAAAGTAAGCTTAGTACAAACATAAGTAAGGATCATATGAAGATCTTTATAGTAAACCACACTTTATAGATTATATATCTAACATCGCAGCGTTGGTTATTTAGTGGCACAACTTAATGTCAATACTTATTTATACCAATGACATGATGCAGAAAAATGCAACCATATCTAATAATGGTTTTGAGAAATTATGGGATAATGAATAAGCAATAAACCAAATCAATTACTTATTTTGAAAACCTATTTAAAAATATCATGTAACATAACGATCATGATCCAGTAACCTATATTTAACAAAGTTGTTCATAAATGTTAACAGATTTAGCAGATCTGTGACCATCCAGGGAGATTTCCAAGCTACTCCACACAGGATTTCTAAAACTGTAATACAACATTAAAATGAGCACTGATTTAAGTGCGCTTGATGAATCGCTTTAGATGCCTAAGGCACACTTGGCCATTATTTCCATATCATTTTCATCTGACACGTCTCAATTCTCCATCATTTCCATGAAACCCACCCTGATTCATGCAGGTGTAGCAAACTATTTGGTCGGTCCATAGAGACAAAAAAGAAATGGGGAAAAAAAGTTACCAGCAAGAGAAATTAAATCCAAATACTTACACTGAAATGCATAGATGTGCATTGGGTTTTCCCAATATATTTCCCAATATAATATAATTTCCCAATCTGTTATAATGCAATAATTTCTGCAACAGCATTCTCATTGGGTAAAGAACTGAGTATGTGATGACTCAGTATTAATAATTACATTAATAAAAGTTATATTAATACATGGATACTAGTAGGGCTGTCCACAACCAAGGATTTTGTTGGTCGACCAGAGGTCATCATTTACTTCAACTAATCGACTAATAGTCGACTAAAAATACCATTTAAACTAGGATACATATTTTTACATT
>JAOTRQ010000002.1:1797436-1807514 GCA_028565875.1 Hoplisoma paleatum | reverse complement strand
TCCCCAGCCTGACCCGGGGATCGAACCCGGGACTTCTTGCTGTGAGGCGACAGTGCTGAACCACTCAGCCACCGTGCTGCCTTAAACTAAATATTAGTATAGAGAACAAAATGTACGTAGTGGTTGTCATTCTCTACTTGAGAATCGGGCTTTTGACTTTTCAAATACAGAGCAGTGACGAGTGATAAATGCTCGATCATGGGGCCTTCGGTAGAAACTAAATTAAGGGAGAAGGGAAGAAAAAAGGAAACCAAGGCATTGTAAATATGATTGCATTGAAGTTGGAATGAAAGCTATGATCATTTTATGGTAGCAGGAAGCAGATTGGAGTTTCATAAGAACTGTGCACCCTCCTATTGGCTGCGGGACATCACATGGTACAGGGCGAGTTATGGCGATAGGATTTATAAACATGGTTCATGCAGGCAGACTGGGAAGGCATATGGGGACAATTTGGGTAATTGGGCTGTGACTCTGCACCACAGTATTACAGTATTGAAAAAAGGCCAGACCCTTGCAGCTCTGACAGCTAATTGGCCAGGATATTTATACAAATGACAGACCGCTTTACTGGGTCCGACCTTTCTCAAAGAAGTGGACACCATGAGCGACAAGCTAATTCAACAGTTAATCCAACAGCCTGATGGAGATAGTATTGCTAGTTCTTACCCATACTTCTATGTACCATTCCAGAATCTTTTACAGCATCATGTTGTTGATGACCAAATCGGCTCAAAAACAATCATCAGAACGTAAATTAATGCAGACGTTCAGATTTTGGAAAAGATTCCAGAATTAGCAAAGTGGCAGAGATTTCCATTAACATACTAATTGGTCTATAAATAATTAAAACTATGTTTTTCAATAATACAATTTTGTAAACCCCACAATTTAGTTGAACAGCTGGATAATACACTAATACGCAAATACACTAATATAAAAAAAAACTAAATACAAGTTCTTGTGGGGGTATTTTGTCTAAAATGGCCCTCTACTAGACAGAACTCAATTAATGGTTTGATCCATTTTTCTATTCGAGAGAAGACTTAATGCGATCTAGTGAACCATATTTGAAACATATACAAAACATACTTGTTAGAGTCTTTCAGGTAAAAAGTGGTCAAATGCAAACAGTTAGTTTATCTAAAAGCACGTTTGGTCTTTCATCCTTCAATTAGATTTGTACCCCTACCATGGTGCAGTATATCTTCTAATAGTTTGTAGTTCTCCATATTACAATATAATGCTCAACAATTATAATAATGTTTCTTTGACATAGACCAACCAGAAATACCCATAGTCAAACCTGGTCGTAGAAAGACCCACAACTGACTAATCCTGATCTGTCTATATGAACTTCATTCTTCAGAATGAATAACCATCTGGAAATCCGAGAGGAAATCAGAAACTCATTTTAAAACCTCAAAGGGTATAAAGGCCAGATCTCCTCAAAAGCATTGCCCTTCTTTGTGGCACTGACCTCTTTCGGATGGTAAAATCATGTCTGGGTAGATTCCGGGACATGCGATTCTGAATCCAAATGTATGTGAGGGATATGAAATACTCAACAGGTCTTATACTGTAAACTCTCTCGAACCAAAATAATACCCCGGCCTGCTTCCAATTAGTTCACCAGAGTTAATCTAATGCTTCACTATATACATGTGGAGCAGACGTACGGCCCTGTTTCAATTTAACAAAATTAACTTTTGTTTGGGAGTGGAAGCCTGCCGGATGTGTAACGTGAACCTTTGAGGATGTGACAGAGAACAAACAGAGAAGGTATTAGTACGGTTGATCTTAGCAGCTCCTTTTCTCCACCTCCCTCCCTCCTTCCTCTTATCCCGTTCCTTTTGCTCGCAAGAACCCCCTCTAGCCAGGATTAAATTAAATATCACTTCATAACACTGATTTGTCTTTCATTCCGATTAGGGCTGTAAAGCAACAAAGTTTGTACGGGCACAGTTATTGTTATACTTATTTTCACATGAACTCTGCCTAGCTCCTGAGATAATTCTTTAAAGCATAATGTAGAAAACATTTCAATGCAATTCAATTTAAGGCTTTGTTTCCTTAAATCGATTAGTCAGAAGCCAAACGCTTAAATAATTAAGATGTTTTCTGTTTCGAGAAGGCATTCTGTTTACACAAAATAACCTGTACAAGTCCAAGAAGAGGTTCAAATAGCAATGAAGTGTTTAATCAAGACACAGTAACATTTTGTGTATCCTGGAGGGCCAAAATGTGTTTGTCATTCTGAAATGAATGAAGATTAGAATACATTATATTAATAATGATGCAAAAAATTGGAAATTCTGTAAATGTAATGGTAACCAATTCTAAGTCGTCTGGTGAAATGTCTCACCACTAAAAGACACGTATTTCCTTTACCTGACTGGCAGGAAAAGCATCTTTAACATTGAAGTAGAAGCCAAAGTAGATCATGTTGAAGATGCCATGTCGGCCCAGTGTGGAGGTCAGACCCTTATTTAATCCACGCAGACCGAAGCCATCTGAATTAATAATCATTCGAGCCTGGGCGAATGTGGAAGGTTGCTGGATTGGTCAAAACACAAGAATAAGTAATATATTTCACAGCAAACAGGAAAGTTACAAAAATGAAATCATATAGCATGGTTATCTACAAAGACTATTTCTTACCACACTGAATGAATCCCTGTTGGCCTGTAGACTCACTTTTACTACCTCAAACGGATTAACCACCAGAGCTTCAGTTAAACCCGAGCCAAGCCCAGCTAAAGATAAAGCCTGGTTTACAAAAAGACACAAAAATACTAAATGCAAATTTGTCTGGCTGTATTTTTTAGATGGTCAGTCAAACCTCCAAACAAGGATGTTAGATTAGTACTATAATTCCGATTGAACAATAAATCAGTGACATTTATCATCACAAAAGGCTTGACTTTAACCTAGTAGTTGAATAAACCTATTTCTATTCTTTACTCTCAAAGAATAATGGGCACATTCATAGAAGGTGGAGATGAATGAGTTGGTGCAGACACAATGACAAAGCAAAACTTGTCCAGATGCTAAAATAACTGGTGCGGTCTTGTGCATCCTTGTGGCTAGGGTGGTGCCAAGCCAATTGGTGGAAGTGCGGACTCTTGAAGTTGGTGTGCTAGTTTAAAATCGTGCTATAATTTTTTTTTAATCATATTAATATTCAAATGCTTTGCCATGACACCACATACAGTCATGATAACCTGTACCATGTTTATGCATGCACTCAGTGATATGTACATAGTAGACTCATGTATGTATGCACGGCCACTCTTGTGTCTGTGTGTGTGTGAACGTTACTGTACTGCTGTAATGGGAAAATGTCAGAACCATGCACGAGTCCCATTACTCTCCATCAATCTTTATCCCCCATCAAACTGTGCTGGACCATCTCCTGGAGTAAGCCTCGGCCATGTTTACACAGCCAACCAGCCACTCTTTCATACCTTATTTGTATTATTACTGCACACGTCGTCATCCATCAACCTGAGTCCTCTCAGCTGCATTGAACAGAAGGAGGGGGCTTTACTACACTACTCAAACATGCCCTTCAAAATGGTCAGTCTGATGCTAACGATCTTACTCACCCTCACTAGACTGACTCATGTGATACAGCTGGCTGGGCTGGCACGAAATGCTCGATGTTTTGGCTAGGTAAATATTTCCCGGGCTCAGGCTGTATAGTCAGGACGGAGATGACAAGTATGCAATAGTTCAGAGAATATGTGTCAGAGCTGACACAGAGAGATTATGTATCAGGTCTGTGGGTGGTTAAGTGCTGTAGCTATAATGGATCATCTCTTACACATTACCGGTCGACACCTGAATATGGTACATCTCTGTCAATCTGTCAGCAGTCCCACTTCTCCCGAGGCCAAGTTGTCATTTGCCATTACTGTTATCACTCTTATCTCTTTTTGTTACCATCACACAATCAATAACATGATATTCATA
Source organism: Hoplisoma paleatum (assembly GCA_028565875.1). Classification (NCBI taxonomy): domain Eukaryota; kingdom Metazoa; phylum Chordata; class Actinopteri; order Siluriformes; family Callichthyidae; genus Hoplisoma; species Hoplisoma paleatum. The sequence continues at coordinate 1,803,539 of JAOTRQ010000002.1, read as the reverse complement.
TATTCCAGCGTGTTAGGAAGCTGGGGTCAGAATCCAGTGTTAACCCTTGTGGAAAAGACAGGATGAATCGTCTTGCTCAAGTGCCCAACCTTTCATCTGATAGTCCATAATTTGTGATCGCTCCAGCACAGTGGTGTGATTTTACACTAGCACATCGACATCAAGTGTTGGCACTTCCATCAACTGGCTTGGCACCACCCTAGCCACTAGGATGCACAAGACTGCATTGTGGCACCAGTTATTTCAGTGTCTGGACAAATTTTGCTTTGTCATTGTGTCTGCACCAACTCATTCATCTCTACCTTCTATGAATGTGCCCATTATTCTTTGAGAGTAAAGAATAGAGATAAGTTTGAGCCACTAGGCTGCCGCTGTTCCTGACTGTACGTGTTTATTTGCTTGTGTGTATGATTTAGCTTTATTGGCATGACTTACCAGACCTGCAGATATGGGAGTGAAGCTCAGAAGTTTCTTGTACTGCTCAAATGTAAAAAACTGTAGAGTAGAGCAGAACAAATGAGCTGTAGGCTTCAGGAGGTGTATTCATTCGTACACACGGACACGAGTACTTACACACACGCTCAGACACAGGAATAGACACACACGCATACACACAGACACAAGGCCTGCCACCACCCAGAGCAAACAAGGGAAAGCTCACACGGACCATGACAATCACAACATGAACATGTTCTCACACGCCCAAACACCATATACACTGTTGAGACCTACAGCTGAGGCCAGCGGTCAAAGTCAAATCGAATTCTAAACAAATTCCCTGTTAAACAATTCAATCTAAAAAGCTGATGCAGTTGCAAACTATATCATCCATCATCTAGTTTTATCACTGCTTAATCCTATTTATGGTCATGGTCGGAGACACACTATGTGAATACACTAAACACCTAAAACCTGAACAGGTTGTCAGTCTATTGCTCGAAGAAAACGCACACAGGCACAAAGAGAACATGCAAACTCCACACAGAAAGTCCCGGATTGTCTCAACCGATAATTCGAACCTGGGACTTCTTGTTATGAGGTGACAGTGCTAATCCCTAAGCCGCCGGCCGTGCCACCCTCCAATCTGTGTCATTTCCAGGTGTTTTGTCAACTATCAGTAATGAAGGTGACAAACGATTTAAATCAAACTGTGCAAAGTGAAAGGAGGGAATGCAGACTACAGTGTAAATATGTTTAGAAAAACATATTTATAGTAAATATGCAATTAAATGATTTAACTGTTTATCAAATATTAAACATGGATGGCCTGTTTACACGGCTAATGGATTGGCTGTTGCATAGCAACACGGCTAACTAGGTAGATTGATAGATATAGACAGACAGACAGATAGATAAACACCTAGTGAACTACCTTACTACCGTTATAAGACAGACATTTATAAGACACCTATTATTGGTTTTCACTTGCTAAGCTAACACCGTTGAGCATCATGGATTAAGTTAGCATTACTAAAAATGCTCTCTTGCAAATAATTGACACATTGACCAACATATTAGTTGCAAAGGAAGCTGATTGTTTGTTTACAATTATTTTAATGTCATGTTTCACACTTTCGGTTAAAATTATGACATGAAACGTTTAATTAGTGGACAAGATTGTCATTAGCAATTTTGTATATCCAGTTCACCTCACTTGCATGTTTTTGGAACATGCAAACTCCACACAGAGTTGAATCCAGAAGATCAAATCCAAGAATCAAACCCAGGACCTTCTTGCTGTGAAGCAACAGTGCAACATCTTCGACACCATGACCGCTAAAGAAGCACCGAGTGTTCACTTGTTATTCACTGAAAATACTATTCAAATTTTAAAGTGGCTTACTAGAAAGATTTTAAGGAATCTACAATTAAACACGGCAAGGATGGCTTAGTTCTTAAAGTACTGGACTAGTACAGATGTTGGCACGGTAATTGTATGTCGCTTTAGATAAATGCTGAAAATGTAAAAGATTCAGGCTACTTTACTGGAGTGCATATCGAATGATGCAAAATGCAGTCTATATAGACAACTTCTTAGTTTTATAAACAAACCCTTTGCGCCCGTGTGGTTTTCCTCCTGATATGCTGGTGATAAGTACAAAATCATCATCATATAACTACAAAATCATTGTGCAAAAACTTGTAACATGTAAAAGATGCATTTAGTAATAAATCTACAGTATAACTTAATTTCTGTTATCTTGATAATTTGTTTCCTTGTGCTTTATATTTTAATTACATAAAAATATTATATTTCTGTATATGTCATTAGTGAGCATCTATCTATCTATTCGTTTATTGTCCGTTTTCCCAGTTCCTGGGGTAGGACGTTAATGTTTGGAGCAGAGTTTTTTGTCTGGATGCCCTTCCTGACGACAACCACCAGTAAGTGGTGGGGTCTTGTGAGACTACTGGACAATTTCACATTTCCGATCAACCTAGCGCATGTTTTTGGACTGGGGGAGGAAACCCACGCTGACACAGGAAGAACATGCAAACTCCGCACAGAAAGTCCCCAGCCTGACCCGGGGATCGAACCCGGGACTTCTTGTTGAGAGGCGACAGTGCTAACCACTCAACCACCGTGAATGATATTGACTTTGAAGAATTTAAGAGAAAGACATTTAAGATATTACATATATACACGCACATACATTTAAAAACAAATAAAATTAAAAGTAAGAATAATAAGAATAAAGGATAGCAATAAATGAACAAATCAGTTTAAAATTTCAAACATTTGCTTACCACAATAAAGCTAAACAGCAACTTGACATTTTTTAATAATTGTAACTTCAAGAGAGAAAACTAGGTAAATAAATGATACTGTTGGATTACTTTTAATATTTCATTTTACTTGTTTGCAGGTAAAAAATCTTAGAAGATTACAGATTAACATAATTTTTTAGATAAATATTTTACCTTTAACGTTTATAAGGTGGTTTTGATCATTGGAGCCACTACTCCACAGCATTTCCCCCTGTCAGGACTCAGCCTGTTGAACTCCCAGGGGCATGACGAAAGAACCTGGACTTGTTGTCAGATAAGCCGGAGTCGTACCACGTCACGTCACATTGCATTCTCATCACGTCATCAGGATTACAGAGGAGCACGATCTCACCCGCTTAATCCTGTTGCTTCACACCAGCGTGTTGGGAATGGAAAACAACACGTTAACGCTCGGGAGCGTCGCCAACACTTGCTCTACTCAGGGGCAATGGCTGCTCTATTAATCAGTGGCACTATGATCCGTTAGCAACTTAGCGAGATGTTCACTAAAGTAACATAGACGACACAGTGCAGGAGGAGTGGCGGTGAAAAACACTTGCACCTGCATAAACATTATTTGGACAAAAATATCCTGACGCCATTTCTAATAATTTTATTAATGCTAACAGACGTAGTACTTAGTACTACCCAGCTAACAGTTCCCACAACGTTCACTAACATTATGTCACGTTCTCCTAATGTTATGAGCAAACATTCTCACTATAACAATAGTAGAACCTTCTATAACTGTTATGTGACCTTGATCAAACAGTAACAAAGTTAGTCTTAAATGTTTAGTGTAACATTATATGAGAGTTCTTATAATTGTTGTAAACTAACATTTTAAAACATATTGATAACATTAAGAAAAAATGTTCTGAGAATGTTAAGAAAACTGGAATAAACTACTTTCACAAGCAAAATGTAATGTTTTAAAATGTCGATGACTCCAAAAGCACCAGCTATTTTTCCCGAACAGAAATTCCTGGCACTAGAGGGGATCTGGCCAGCCTGTATAAGAGCTGGAGATTAAAATCACATCTAGCTGTGTTTACCAGATTTGCCATTGGAATCCAAATCAACTCACTGTGTTCCTGCCCTGTGTCCAGAGTCTCCTTATTGTAATTGTAGGATTTTTATTAAATCATTTTCCGGGCGGTCCTTTGAGTCTTAACCCACAGTCCCACTGGTCTTCCTAATGCAGGTACCTCTTGGTAGCATCATCAGCACATCAGGTGAGATTAAAAAATGTAGGACAGAGAGGTAACGAGTTATTAAAAATATCTATTATATCCCCACTCTCTCCTTACCCTGGGGCCAAGTGGGGAAATTGTTGATGGAGTAAATAAGGAGTGATATTATTCAAAAGTAAACACTCAGAGCAACACCACACTGATGGAACATCAACATCAGCAAGAGAGAATTTAAATCCAGAGTGCTAATTATGATCACTGAGCTTCATTTCAGGGGTAGATAAATGTCACCCACCATACAGAATTCCTCAACCAGTGCTGGTCCAGAGGTGGAAGGAGAGGTGTTGATCTGGATAGATATAATAAATAAATGGTGGATGCAAGGATGTTGGATTGATGGATGTGAGGTGGTTGGAATTAATCGATGTTGTATAGATTGAGGAATGAATGGATAGATTAATTGGTTAGATAATGAGTGGATGAGTGTTGAATGGGTGAAAACAGAATAGTAGTTTGATTAACAGATTGATTAATGCTGTAGTTGGATGGATGACTGAGTGGTTACATTTATGAAAGGGTTGTTGGATGGGCGTGAAAATAAATTAAGGTTGAGTGAATGAATGGGTGAGCGTGCATATGTATACTTCAAGTATATTGAAGAATGGATGTTGATAGATAGATGAATAAATGGTTGGCAGGACAAACAGATGGATAGATGTTGATGGGTTGGATGGAAGTGTTTAATCGGATAGTTGGCTGGATGAATGATTGAATGTAGGGTGGATGAATGATGGATGGATGGGTGAACAGACTAATGGATGGATGAATCAGACTGATAGATGGTAAAATGGTCACACTGATGGATTTATAGATTCTGGATGCATGTTTGTTGGATGAATGGATGGATTCATTAATAAATTGGTTAGTTGGGTGATTAGACGATTGTATCGCTGGATGATGGATGGATGAATGAACGGAGGGATGGATGTGTGGATAAATTACAGGATGGATGGTTATTTAGTTGGACAAATGGATGAACAGTCAGATGGGTGGATGGATGGATGAACAGGTGGGTAATCTGCTTTAACACATTTAAATGTGTAAATATGTAAACATGGGTGTTTGTTTTAAAGTTGGAGATAACGAGAGTCGTAGTAAACATGCTCGTCAGTCTAATTAAGTCCATAAATCAAAGCGAGCTGCAGGAGGTCTTCATTAACATCCTCACACATGAAACGATGGGCTTCATAAAAGCAAAACGACTTCATGCTCCACGCAGTCACCCGGCACTCGGATTCCCAGCTCCACCTTCATCATAGCAAACGGGTGCTGGAGGCACCTCCATAAAATGGAATCATTTCGAATGATTAAGAGGCCGCAGGTCTATAATCAAACTTTGATCATCCTCTCATCATCCTGGATTATAAAAACGACAATAAAAGCACATCTGGAAGGGATGTGAGCTGAACCACAGGAAACTGCAGTGCAGTGGGAGTTCAACATCAGTCGGGGTCTCCAAATGTTGTGGGTGGAGTTTAGAAATGGTCACTAGTTGTTTTCTACTATTTATTCATTCTTGCATTCATTCGTTTATTTCACAGATCTACCCAGTAACAACCTTTATGGGTGACTGATCTAACACTCTACACACACTCACCCCACACACTCACCCAACAGACTCGCCCCACACGCTAGTCCCCACAACCAGCCTAAACACATGTCCCACACATCCACCACACATGCTTGCCCCACACACTCACCCCACACACTGGCCCCACACTTGCCCCCTACAACCACCCAACCCACTCATCTCCCACAACGCTCGTCCCCACAACCAGCCTAAACACATGTCCCACACATCCACCACACATGCTCGCCCCACACACTCACCCCACACACTGGCCCCACACACTTGCCCCCTACAACCACCAAACCCACTCATCTCCCACAACGCTCATCCCCACATACAGCCTAAACACATGTCCCACACATCCACCACATATGCTCGCCCCACACACTTGCTCAACACACTCACCCCACACAACCATCCCACCCACACACCCCACATACTTGCCCCCCCCCCACAACCAGCCTAAACACATGTCCCACACATCCACCACATATGCTCGCCCCACACACTC
>JAOTRQ010000002.1:1771784-1788633 GCA_028565875.1 Hoplisoma paleatum | reverse complement strand
ACTTCACAAATATGTATCCCGGTCTAAATGGTATTTTTAGTCGACTACTAGTTGATTAGTTGAAGTAAATGACGACCTCTGGTCGACCAGCAAAATCCTTGGTTGTGGACAGCCCTAATTTTTATAGTATTTTTTGTAGTACTATATTTTTGTAGTTCTTTTTAATAAGCGATATGCTAAAACATGTTGTATTGCACATGAAAAATCAAACCACTGTAACATACAAAAGTTCGAACAGCGCAAATCGAACAGTTTTACTAACAAAATCGTATAGATTTTTCAACAGTAATAAAAAAATTTTTTATGATTAGTTAATATCAAGCTAGTCTCTCTATGTCTGGAGAAAGCCTGTAAAGAAATATTAGAGGAGGCAAGGAGATGAAGAATACAAGAGATAGAGGAAGTGATAAAAAAGTGGCGCTCATGACACTGCAGGCTCCCAGTCCTTAGTCTGGGTCACCAAAGCTTGGTTTTTGATTACACAACAGGGTCACTACACCCACTGTGTAAAGTCAAAGAGGCAAGGATATTCTTGTGCTCAGTAAGCTTAAAAGTAAGATTCTTTCTTGGCCGTTAAATAGGCACCTAGAAAAGAGTGATTAAAAAGAAAACATAATATAAAGTGCCGAAGTAGAGAATATTAATTAAGATTAATTGATATTATTATTGTAGAATGCCAAAGTCTACTAAATCTAAAAATATCTTGAATAAAGGAAGGAATAAATCAGATTTCTCTTAATTAAGTAGTAGTGATGGGCTGGTGACAATGAATGGTTTAAAATATAATTAAAGTAATTTTAATACATATTAAACCATATAGCATTTGAATAACTGACATCATCGTATTTCTCAAAATGTCCAGAAGGAGAATTTTCCTCAGTTTGTGTATGTTAGTTTACTTTGTGGCACTATTTATTTTAAAACAGTTTAAAAAATCGGAGGTGCATTGGCTTCTTCAAAATGATCCAAATAATAAAATAATTAATTCTGTTATTATAAGAGTATGAAATGAAAACAGCTTCATTTTGCAATAGAAATTGCACTCAATAATTATTTTATAATTAGCATGCATTAATTAAAGTTCTAAAAGGACAAAAAAAACGCCTTTATATTTGGTCTCAACTGTATCCAGAACACGACATTCAGATTTTGCGACGATTTATGCTCAACAATGTAAAGGTCCAGTTCTTTGAAGTAAAGGAATCGGAGACACTAAAGACTCCTTGGTCAGCAGGTAACCGGGAGCCATTACTCGGATGATCAGGACAGTGCACTCACAGAACTGCTTGCTCAGCCAGAAATCTGAGACTTCATATTACTAGTTTGTGTTTATGCTCTTCACCTCGCCTGGCAGGAGCGGAACACAAGAAGCAACCAATGAAGCGGCTCACAGATGCTGTTAGGCATCCAACAGATACTGGAGACAAATGATGTTTCATCAAGTATTTTACTGCTACTCAAAGTGCAGTAAAGTAGCTTAAAGTGGCTAATTTTAGCACACTGAAAGAATCCTGTCATTAGAACTATAACACATTAAAATGTTTGTAGCCCTTTGCAGATACATTAGGAAGTAGTTTTTTTTGCTAAATATGAATTATACATGCATGAAGCAATGTAATTCTTTTCTTTGCATATTCCAGCTTGACTGAACCCTTTTCTTTCAGACTGAAAAATCTGCACCAATACCCAGAACATCCACAAAAATACAGGACGTCTTGTTGATCACATCATACAGCCTTTCCGGTTTACGCCGGGTTCTTCACACAGCCACAAAACAAGCTCTAGGTTGATTGGAGATGTGAAACTGTCCCGTATATACAAGAGTACTATTGGGAATCCACTATCGACACGGGAACGGTAGCCTAAGGGTCAGGTACGGCTGGAAACCGGTAAAAAAAGTTAGCATTTCTAATAAAGCCCCACAAATCATGATCTACAACTTGAGGCATCAGTTGATTTTCTTACAAACTAATTAACACCTAAAACTCTCCAGATTAAAAATGGCCTTTTCATGCTTATAAATAATTATTTGTGTGTTTTAATGCTAAATAATTAAGAATAATATAATTTATTACTTTTGTAACATACATATGAACTTGAAAGAATCTGGAAAAAATAGTTCGAGATTGTGGAATACTCCTGAGAAGACAGATAAAACAAAATAAACGTGTTTTTAGTGTTTTTTTTAACAATTCACATGTGGCCTTAGAAATGTGGCAACTGTAAATTTTGCCCGTTTACTGTATTGATTAATTTAAGTCTTTGCATTGCTTTGGATGCTTATTTGTTGGGCTCATGCAGTTTCGACAGACCACCAAATCTAGGACTTAGAGATATAGGAGTGCAATTGTTAATAAAACTGATGTATTTTAAATTGTATATACTTAATTATGCTTACTGTGGAAAATTAGAATAGTTTTTTATATAGGTTCTGAATAGATTTAGGTTCTTGTATATTAGTAGAATTTTCAACTAGAGTAAGCAGATATTTACTATGGAAACACTACTGTACGTTGCTCTGGATAAGAGCATCTACTAAATGCTGAAAATGTACAATTTGTAAAGTGCAATCTAATAAACCCCTCAACTAGAGTATAGCTTACAGAACTAAATTCTTATTGATAGCACTGTATAAATGAAGGGAGTGTTATTAATCAGGATGGTAAGTCAAGACAGCACAGGATTAGAAGTTCAGGATGGGCCAGCTGAATGTCATGCAGCTTTACTGGACAAGATCAGCTTCCAAGACCTTAGAACTTTGAGCCCTGCTGTTTAAGAGCTGGTAGAAAGATGCCATCAGGAGTGCACTGAGGTTCAGGCAACAGTTGGGGGTGGAAATTTGGAGACTCAACGTGTGCTGTCACTCTCTCGTCAGACCAAATCTGCCACTGCCCTTGTGAAAATGACCCTCTCATCACTGTCCCACAAAAGCCTTGCTTTCAAACATGCTGGGATCAGACAGAAACAGCATTGTAGTAAGGGCTAATCACAGGGTTTTTTTCTCCAATCACTTGCTTGTTAAGACAGTCTAAATGTGTTTGTGTACCAAGCTTCTGTATCCTCATTCCAGTGAAGAGCACTTGGCAAACACAGTCATTTAGCTCAGGGTCAATGCTGATTTTCCTAAAACCACAAAATAAACAACAAAATATACTGAGGTTTCATCAGGTGTTCTTCATGTAAAACTGCAGGTGAGGTTAGGAGGACGTGCCTGAGAGAAACCAAACAACAATTCTCTGTCAGTTGCCTGACAGAAACCAAACATTTACATTTTTACATGTTTAAATATTCATGAGTTTGGAATAAGGAAATTCTTTGCACAAAAAAAGTCTTTTCATTTAAAAAGTGTATACAATGGACACGCACACAAATAACTATGGTTTTACTTTTTTTACTCTTTGTTTTTGTGAACTCAAAATGTTTTGTTGTGCGCTTCCTGGGTGAGCAGATCATGTATTATCACAGGCCAAAAACTACCACTGTTAGGTCTACCACAGTTCTGACACTGATCTAGCGTTTCTTTATTACGTAATAATAGCCTTCACTTCAGTCTGGTTGAGTCCTAGAGCCTTTAAAATGACATTGTACCTCTTTGCAAACTTACAGAGTACAATCCTATTGTTGGGAAAACAATACAATTAAAGATCTGCAATTTATTGTTTTTCTTAAAAATTTAAAGGACAGAACAGAAAACAAAATATGATTTAGTTCATTTTTTTATCGTTGTTTAGTGACTCAGTTTAAGAGTCATAAAAGTGGAATGCTTTTCCTTCTCTATTTATCTGTACGTGGAACCTGACACTACAATGCACAGATTTTGGCCTGTAAGTACTAATCTCATTAACCTGGCAACAGGTTTTCGGACTGTGGGAGGAAGCCCTTCCAAACGGGTGTTCTAGTAAATCTATAATAAATATCCACAAGGTTGAAATAGGCTCCAGTAGTATATGAGTTATCCTAATAACCTACTCGGCACATTTACTTTTTTCACAAGGTGATTCAACAATGTAGCACCACTGTTTGTGATTTAGACATTTAGTCTGACTTTCAAAGTTCATTAATCTTTCCAAACCAGGGAAGTGTGGCTCTAATCCTGGAGGTCTGAACACTCATGCTGTCTCATGTACTGTCACAATAGTTAGGCCCAGTTACAATGTGTTAACTTTCAAACCCAAGCCCTGGGACTGTCCACACTAAATGCAGACACAGAAACACGGGGCATGGGGCTTCAAATCATAAACAGATTTGTGGTGATGTTGGGATGTTGTGGTTCTCTCTTTTGTGACCACTATGGTTTGTTGATAAAAGAAAAGTCGGGAGCTCATGCCCCTTGAAAGCCATTATGGCTGTGCTTTACACTATTATAATTAAGGGGGCCGAAATCTGAAGCTATTTTGTGCACAACAGTGCAGTCTTTTAATGATTTTGATAATTTTACATATTAACTGTATTGTCTGTTTTGTTTTATTTTTTTTTAACCCTGAGGCTGAACCGTGCAGGTTTAAGGCTGCATTGCCAGCATTGTCGCTTCCCTGCACCCACATTCGGCTTTACTCCACCACAGACTGGATTAAAAGATTATGAACTCAACTTCTTTTGCTTGTAAAAAATATTTTCCCTTCTTAGAACTTTGGTTAAAATGATTACATTTTATACGCACGGTTTAATAAATCTATTGCTATTTTCATTTAAATTATCCTTTTAGGACAAGTTTCATTTTGTAATTTTAAGTTTTTACCCCTGTGCTACTGTTGTTCCAATGACAGTGGAAAAAATCACAACATTTGCACCGACATTTGCACCGACTTCTTCAGCTTTGACTGTTAAACTTTTTATTGATTTTTCTTAAGATATTTTTTCCCGAAGGCCATTGCCAATATGAGCAATATGCCCTGATTCCAGATACTCCTGAGTATACCCCCTTGCCCCCAGAATTTATTTTTACCTACACACTGAGCAGTACATACTGTGCAGTACATACAACTTTGATTCTTGATTGTTCATAGTTATATATTTATATATACATACATACACACACACGTGTGTGTGTGTGTGTGTGTGTGTGTGTGTGTGTGTGTGTGTGTGTGTGTGTGTAATGACTATAAAGGACATTCTATCCCATTCTAATGAGCAAAAGCAATAATAAGTAAGTACAAGCACAAGTACTAATCCACAAAAATGTACAATTTAAAGCTAATAAAAAGGTTTTCGATTGCATTTTAAACACTTAATTTTAAATTGTAGAGCACTAAGTAGAGCACTAAGCAATTATAATAGTTATAAATAGTACCCATTTTCAACATCTTGTCTTCGTTGTCTGTTAAACAATAGTGCCAGGGCATCTTATTTAAATAACTACCCTATACAAATGTGGGGGAAAAAACTCTAGCGTGTACATCACAATACATTCTGACGAGTTAAACATAAAACAGCATTAAGACAAGATTACGCAGGAAAGCAAACATACTTATTTATGTTTGTAAATCACATAGTAAACTGAAAAATTGTAAAATTGTAAAAATTGTTTCATTGTGAGTGTAATGAAAACTGGCAAGGAGAGGAGACTAGTATAGAGAAAGTTTAGAACAGTGTTTAGGTAGAGTAAATCTATGTAACTCAATCTCCACATAAAGAACAATTTAAAGTCCTTCCGAGTCTCTAATGAGAGCAACAGTGAGACCGGCAGGCTGATCAGAGTCAGATGGGGTGCCCCGAGCACACCGCTTCCCACTGAAAGTGCCGCCCGACACCCTCTGTTACCTCCAAGTGAGCTGAGACCAACCCATGAACCATGTAACTAGGTGGTTTGCAGGTTAATGAAAAGCTGTAACTTCGGTCCGACTGTCTTCCAGAAAGACTAACTCAACACTCAACAGTCTCAGATACTGTAACTCAAAAGCCCCAGCAAATACACAAAATACTATTTAAATGATAAAGACTTATAATTCTTCCTAAGTAAAATGCTACACTTTATATATTTATTGGATTTGGGTTTGGAATTTGGGCTGATTATGGCTTTAATAATTATAGGATTTTCACATATTATATGTGTGTTATAAAAAGTGTGTTAAAATTAAAATGAAATATAATAAGCAGCTTCTTCCCTACCCCCCCCCCCCCACCCCATTCTTATTTCCGTGGCTCCAGTATCCTCATTTGCACAAGGTAAATATGTATTCTGAAGTATATATTTTGTCAGGTTCCCCTGTTTAAAAAAAACCCTTTGATTCTGCAAAGGCGGCTCATTGAAGAGAGAGAAAAAAGGCTCACTCCAGTCGGAATCCAATTTGGAGAGGTGAACATTAAAGCTACAGCCAGGTACTAATAAGAGCCATTCGTGCAGCTAGTGTCGGAGAGGAGGTGTGCTGGGCCTAAGTTTTTCAATCGCTGCAAGACCTTCACTAATAGATTTCAGCTCTACTTACATTCCCAATTAGCCTGCTAAAATACTTGCAGAAAGAACGAAGAAAATGGAAAAAGAAAAAGGGATAAAGTTTTAAAAGACTAATGTGGCTAATGTTTGTATGTCTACTTGTTATCTTAATTAAACGGATGTATTAAAATGAGTTTGAGATTGAGTTTCATTGCTCTAAGTTCATATGTATGTTTAATTTTTTTCAGATAAATATTAATAAATATGACATAAATATGATTTTTCACCCAGATGGACCAGTGTGATTTTCTACTAACACTTCAGCACAAAGAGTCTAAACTCCCCGGGGTTGAAAAATACTGATGTATGTCATTATACCATGTAACCCGGTTCAGGTTCAGATGCTTTTCTTGCCACCCTACCTAAAGCATATAAGAAGTACAAGAAATTGTTGTCACATGTTGTATAATAATATAGTAACTGTAGCTTTAATCTCGGTGTAGACCGCTAGATGGGTCTTCTAGACCAGTCGTCTTGTTTTTTACAATGTCTTGAATATTTATTATTCATTCGTTGATCAGTAGTACACAAAATCTCCACAAAGACAATTTCTGTGGGACAATGGCACATCTCCAATCAACCTAGTCCATGTTTAGGGCCATGTTGGAGGAAACTGCAGTACCCAGAATAAACCCACAAAAACGCTGGACTTCTTGCTGTGAGGCGACATTGTTAACCACTAAGCCACCGTACCATCCAGAGGACTTTAACCCGTCCTCAAAGGGTCGATAAAGCTGCTTGATTTTATTCCATCTAGATCAGAACACACCAAAGTTCACTAGTTTATTTAGCTGGTTAAATAGCTGATCATGTGACCTTATGGGTTGACTGGAACAAAGACCAGCAGCCATGCCAAGCCTTTATGAATCTGGTTTGACCCCCATGGGATAATCAGAAGCCACTTTAAATCACTATCTACTGTTTGACAATGTTTTTAACAATGTTAGTGGTTTACTTGCTTTGAAAAACAACTGCAGGTCACATCAAATAAAAATAAATGGAATTGAACGTAAAAGGTGCATCGATCTAAATCCACAAGTTCCTTGCAATTCAAAATTGTTAAGCTCTTTATACAATTTATTTTTTATTTTTTTATTTTAACGCTTCCTTTACTTTACAAAAATGTCCTGACAAACAATATAAAAGATATTGTAATCTATCACACATACAAATATAAGGTGTCTCACCGACAAACCTTTAATAAATTACATGGACACGTTTATTGGGTTTTTTTATCCCTTTTTAGGGACAATCATTACAAAGAAAATAGTGAATGCACTTTTAACCCTGACCCCGCATAAAGACATAGTGGCCTAACCTTCAGCACGAGACCTTAAATCACCCTACAGGAGTATCACATATCGCTTTCTATGACTTATACACTCTTCCTGATCTACTTTCGTTTTGACTTGTTTAAAATAGCAACAAAAGGGCTCCTTTAAAACCTACATATTGAAGTTTATGTACTGAAAAATGACAGTGATAAATAATTAGTGTATGTGTGTATGGACATGCGGATGTGTGAGTGTGTGCAGGCGAGCAAGCATGTTAGCAGGAGAATCAGGGTCTTGGCAGGGCACACAGAGGCCATAAAGGTTTAGGAGTGGCCCACGACCTGTTTACTACCCACTGAGAGCTTCTGGTGTGAGGGCCCGGCTCACCCTCCAACCCAATATTGCTCATTTCTTTTCCCTTACATGAAAAGAGACTCTAATTAGAGTCAGGATTGGCTGTGTTGGAACAATGTGACTTATGCGTTCTTTTTTCATATTATCTTTTAGATGTTAGAACCACATGTTGAACGTCGCATAAACAATAAGCTAAAGTGTCATTGCTTTACAAACCTTAGTAGAGAATACAGGCCCACATCATTAATACAATCCCATATAATATTAAAACACATGGTTAGTTTTGGATACACGAAAGATTTTAATTTCTTTAAAATATACCTGGTCTTCACCACGTCTAGTGGGTGCATCAGACATATCTCCACCAGACCTTTAAAAAAAACAAACAGCTGTCAGTGTTTTTCTCAAGGCATGTACAAGTTACAAACATAAATCTTTCCAAAAAACTTCAGCAGGATCTTGCAATAAAAACTTAATCTGTAAATATTGTACCACATAAAAATAAGAAAATTCCAAGATCCATAAATTTGTAAATGCAAACAGTCACAGATGTCTGCACGCCACATGGTAATGTGCTGGGTATGCCTGTGTTTGCTTGCCATGTGCATACAGAAGGGCTTTCCTCAGAATTACTTGATTCAGCTTTTACACAGCACATCTGAAAAAATTGGCAAAGCCAGTGCATGAATTTATTACTGGTTACTGGTTATAACTGTTGCCACAAAGTCATCCAGATGCACAAACGTGCCAACAAATGTGATCTGCAGCCGTTGCTTTGTTTATAATAGCACAATCACTGTGCTATTATTAACTTGGTTTATATATGAAGAAAAGTTAGGACATTTAAAAAATGCTATAAAACAATCAAATCTCTCTTATATGAAGGATGTTCCAAAACTTTATGCACTTTGTATTATCGGTGGAAATGGTGAGAATGGGAGGAATCAAGTCAGTGATCATCTATTCAAAAGTGTTTTTGGGATTTAATCTTATCTGATTTCCACTGTTCCTGGATCCTTAATAAAGCTCTAAAGGGAGGAAGATTTTCATGTAATGATGATGTGACATTACATGACATTAAAATGATGCGATGCTGAAAAAGTGCATGGCAAAGATATATGACTATTGAAATGTCTTGTAATTTGTTTTTGGAAAATCCAAGTAGTTAGAAACATTCCATGTGCGGAAACGTTTGGAAGGACCTTTGTATTAATGCTTTATTAAACTTCTAAAATAAAACAGAATTAACTATTTATGTGCAAC
Source organism: Hoplisoma paleatum (assembly GCA_028565875.1). Taxonomy (NCBI): domain Eukaryota; kingdom Metazoa; phylum Chordata; class Actinopteri; order Siluriformes; family Callichthyidae; genus Hoplisoma; species Hoplisoma paleatum. Next base: position 1,779,309 of record JAOTRQ010000002.1, on the reverse strand, counting down.
TGTGATCAAAATCTATAACTGGCACTTACAATTTACATACTCAAAAAGGTCAGGATGGGAAAAATATATAAAGTTTATATAGTCTTAAAGTTATGCCATTTCGTAACAGTCCGAAAAACACCAGAGAGGGTTCCAAAGAAGATCTTTGCAAGCTTTTGCAAGCAAACTGTGTCTAGGTTCAAGATTTTGTGAAAGAATAGACTGGGGATTGGCAATCAGTTAAAAAAAATTATAACTGGTTTGGAATGCTAATAAAAATAGCTTTGGCACTTCTCACTCTAGTGCACATATTATTATTGGTGGTAAAAGTAGCCTGGTGCTTAGAAAACTGGGCCTGTGATTGGAAGTGTGTTTACAATTGTGTCTTTCACTGGGTTAAATGTAGAGGAGTAATTCCTAAGTGTCTAAAAAGCTCAGTGATGAAAAATACAGTCAGAAAAACTTCAAAAGACTTAAAAAGGGTTATAATTAAGGTGTTATATATTAAGACTATAATACATCATAATACTACTTTACTTTATTTCACACATTTTAGTTGTTTATTGCAAAACAATCACAACGTATCTGTCATTTCAAACCCTCAGACACAATAACATGAATTACTTAAAATGTATCTGTAAAGAATATCAACACACAAGATTATTTATACCTACTCATACATAACTGATTATATCTACTTAATTAAGTAACTTTAACTAAATGTGAGAATAAAACTTTTAGCTATTAGCTTACTGAATATTCATGCACAGAAAAGCAAACAAAACAGGAGTTGCTATTGTATGTATTTGCTTTGGAATTAATTTTTTAAAGAGGTGAGAGGCAGATTTTTGTCAGAAAAATCAATAATTCTTTTACTTAGAATCTAGAATGCTTTTGACACACTTAGGAATCCTTCTTCCACATTTAAGCCAATCCATACAATAAAAAGCACATTTACACAGACTAGTGAATACATATTAGGGGGCAATAGTAGGTACAAGTGCCTGGCGCAGTGGGCAGCTTTAGCCACGGTGCCCGGGGATGCAACGAGAGGTTTGAAGTTCAATAGCACTCTCTGAATCAAACCGGCAACCTTCCGATCACAAGCCCAGTTCTCTAACCCCCGCACCGTGGCTGCCTTATTATAAACTTGGCAATAGCAACCAGCCAACAGAACACGGTGAACATACACATTTATAATTGGATTCATTTACAGACTAAGTTTAATAATATTTTACATTCACGCCAGCTATATTGAGTCCTTTGTATTACTGAGTGAGAAAAAAATAGATCAGATTATTTAGAATGAGATGCAAAAAAGAAAAAAAATAGAAACTTGGATTTCATTGGAATTATGATAAAATAATACTGTTAATAAAATAATACTGTTCGGTGCTGTCAAAAGGTATGGTATGACAAAAAATATCTATATACAAAGAGTTTACATTCTTCAGCATGTCCTTTGATATTCAAATCCATATAGTCAAATTAGGAAAATAGTATTTATTTGAGAATTTCTTGCTAAAATGTAAATATGGGTGTTTCGTAGTACTGATCATTCAAATCCAGAACAAACAAGGATTTTATTTCAATGAGAGATGTTTAGCCATGAGCTTCTCGGTTTGGGTTTGATGAACACAGTGTATGATATCAACCAGAAAGATTTAAATATGTTGTTTATTAAAAATGACCTTGGGGAAAATTCTACAGTTTAAAGAATGAAATAACTGAGAACATTATCAAATGTACCTACATGACACGTCAGGAGATGCAAACTTCAAACTGATGCTTTCATTGTTATTATCTAATATTTTCTGGTGGAACGGCGGCTTAGTGGTTAGCACTGTGATCTCACAGCAAGAAATCCCGAGTTTGATTCCAGGGTAAGGCGATGTAAGGTTTACTCTGGGTGCTTGGGTTTCGTCCTATAGTCCAAAAACACGCCACTCGGTCAAGATGCAGAATTGTCTCGAAAATGCACAGATCTCCATATGGCTATGGGTTAGAGAAAGACCTGGCAACATACTCAGTAACAACACATTACAAAGAGACTCTCTCTCTCTATTTGTTTTAAACTTGTGATAACAGAACATGTATGATTACAATCAACACAAACTATTTCAATTTTATCATGATTGTATGCAAACTTATCATGGCATTAGAGCTCATTTATTTTCTCATTTATTTATCTTCATATATTTATTAACTGTACTTCCAGTATCAAGTTTTACCACCAGTTAATCCTATAATAATAATGATCACATGAACAGGTCACCAGTCCATTGCAGTCCACAAAAACAATCACACATACACACAGGATAATTTCATTATCTCCAATTAACCTGACTAAATGTCTTTAGACTGTGTGAGCAACAGAGACATAGAGAGAACATACAAACTCCATACAGAAAGCGCCAAATCGCCTTACCTGGGAATCAAACCTAGTTCGACTTCTTGATGTGATGCGACAGTGCTAACCACTAAACCACCGTGCTGCCCTTTGTCACATGTAAAGTGTAGCATTTTGCAAATACACCAATTGAAACAAACGAACAAAAGATATAGACAGTATGTAAAATATTAACTGAAAAATTCATGATGGCGACGAATTCCAAATAGCGTTTTATAAATCAGTTTGATCCGCAAACACTTTTACACAATAGTAAGTAGGAATGTTTGTGACTTTGCATGAAAACGTTCATTCTACTTAGCAAAAAGGATTCAATAACCTTTTAGAGCCCAAGGGAAGGATGATAACCTAATTGAAACTCCGTTGGTCATATATGCACTATGTATAAATAAGAGGCTATGAACCAGAAAGAGCACCTAGCATAAAAAACTACGCCAAATCAACAATGCAGATACCAATCCGCTGTGGTGACTCCTAAAGAGAAGAAATACAAAGACTTTTAATTGGCATTAAATTATGTATTTCTACGCAATTTGTCTGTTAAATCATAAGTAAGATGTTTTAAACCCGAGGTCACATCCATGACAGGAAACGATCGTTCATCACACAAGTTTCAAACGATACACAAGTCACATCAAACACAGTCATGGACAATTTGGTCTCTTCAGTTTGCATTACCTGCATGTTTTTGAACAGTAGGAGGAAACTGAATAAACCCGGAGTAAATCCACGTGGACACGGGTGGCACAGAAAGCACTCGGGCCGCCCCGAGAATAGAACCCAGGACTTCTTGCAGTGAAGCGACAGTGCTAACCACTAAGTCACCGTGCCGCTCGCAAAACTTGCTTGTAGTATTAAAAAACTAATGTTTGGTGTATGTACATAGTAACGTGAAGGCTAATCATTTATTGTATAAAACTGTGCATACCTTTTGTACATGGTAGGAAATAAAGACCAAACGAGTGGAATAATTAGCATGTTGTACATAGGTTTTATTTATGTCATTTCAAAACGTTTTCAGTTGAATTAATAAGAAGCACTGTAGTCCAAGTCTAGCGGAATTATAGAGGTTGCAGTACTTTAAAATGGTAAACAGTTCTGACTGTAAAAGTCAACTTACGCTATCATCTGATTAGTTACCAGACAGATCGAGTTCCACTACAAGAAAACTGAACAACGCTTGAAATTCTATCTGCTCCAGCTCGGTCCTATGTAAATGGTAGGAGCCACTTTGAATGCCTGTTTCGCAGCCCACAAGTGAATGACAATGAAGACAATGAAGAACTAGCAAATGCACTTTTTTATTCTAGAGATGTGAAAATGGCTTGGGTTACTGATCGTACAAAAGACAAATATACGGAGTGTTTAAAACAGTATATGAAGATAAGTCTAGTTCTCCAAGATAGAAGTTTAAGAACCTTGTTGAGTTTGTAGAACAGAGTCATTCTCTCAGTGTAGTATCTACACTTAAATTCTCAATACCACACTGCTGTCAGCTTTAATGGCTTCCTTCACAGATTTCACTGTGTGTACACAGCTGTTGAGCAATGCAGCACTCATTCTAATTTACTCTATTAAACATATTGTCCATAAACAAGACACTGTCTCCGTAGGGGTTTTCCAGGAAGGTAATTATCAGAAGAAATACCACAGTGGAATAACAGTTCACTGTTGTATCTTAATCCTCGGTACCACTAACTAATATTGGCACAGTCGTGAGATGAACATTGAACCCTTGAATAAATCTCTGATCTTCAAGCATTTGAAACATGCATTCAAATTTCCTGAATGAACACCGACACGCCATTAAGTGCAGTTCCTCATTTCAATCCTTTCATATTTAAAACCTTTGCATGTGAGCATAATTTCTTTTCTTTTTAGCCCAATCAACATGTAGAAAAGGTTCATACGCTGTATATTAATCATGTCATCTTGTGGGTACACAAAAAAGCATATTTAAAAAAGAACTTTTCATTAATCAGTGCTTTTCTTTACAGTTTTCTATTTGCTTAGAAGTGAAGCAGGACTATTTAGTTGAGGCACGTGAAGCTTTTTATGCAGTTATAGAAATGCATGAACTTTGTAGTTGTTAGTAAATCTAAACATGGTAAAAGTAAAACTCCTGCTTAGCAGCTTCTCTTAGCATCTCCAACAATAATAATAGAATACATAATGAAATTACGTTTTTCTTTTACACTGCTAACGGACATTCTACATACCAACTTTGGGGCCACAGAGAAATGATATGACAGGTAATAAAACGAAATGACAAACACCTTGACAAGTTTTGTTACTGTTCTTTTGTTACTGTACTTTTTCTATGAAAAGTAATATATATATGTGTGTAGTGACTAGCGCATGGAGCCAGCAGATGGGCACATAACGTGCTGTAGAAGTCGGTCCTGTACAAGAGGCTCTAATGCATGAAGCAGATCAAAGGTAGAAACCAGCAAGACGCCACGAGAGCCTGTCACTCATTTGACTCTAATGAACTCCATCTTAGAAGAAAAGCTCCCCACTTAAACACGGAGACGAGAGTTATCGTCCCTTTCAGAAAAGGGGAAACGCACAAACAAGGTGAAAAGAGGCAGGGATAAACCATAGTCATTTTTAGTGCTTTCCATATGGATAGATTTAAGTGTGCAGCAAAAGGTGGGGGTGGGGGGTGGTGGTGGAGATAAATAGAGTCAAAAAAGCAGTGAGACATTTCTTTCACAGGATCCCCACAAGACAAAATAAACAGCTGAAAATGAACAAAAGCTGTGTGTGTCGCTATTCAATTAGGCCATGTACTTACACAAGAGCAAACCTTCATACCTCTTCATATTATGGCACATTTTAAAAGTTTTTATTTTGAGATGTTTTATTGCTTTAGACACATATTTACAATTGCATGCCGTGAACAGTTATAACAAACACACTATTTATGAGGTGCAATGTAAATATCTTTAATTACAATACAAATAAAAAAAATTAGACGTATAGATGCAGTAATGTCTTTCTGGCATCTATACTAACCTTATTCATTTCAGGTACACACAATTATTATTGTTTTATTTTTAAATTCACTTGGCAAAGCCCATTTCATTACCAAGAATATATTATACAAAATCTACATGCATGTTATTGTATTTTCGTGTGCGTTTCAACTGCTCCTATAAACACTCGAATTTTTCTGTAATCAAATCAAAGTTTTCTGTAAATTATAAAAAAATAGTTTAGTGTCAGGAAAAATAAATAATTGACTTCTGCAGCATTGTGACATAATAACTGTAGTTTGTGTGCAAACTTTATGCCAACTTTACAACAACACACACACGCACACACACACACACACACACACACACACACACACACACACACACACACACACACACACACGCACACACACACACACACACACACACACAAACACACACAAACACACACAAACACACACACACAATCACTATTATAATAAGATTTAGCTTCAAATAAATTCCAAGATTAAAACTGTACTATTTAAATCTAATAGTTTCTCAAAATAAAGGACTGAATTTCAATTAGCTATATATTTATATGCTGCACAAATTGCCTTCAATCTCATTTTAGAGGTACAACCAGAGCCTGAAGCCTCTTTTTTTCATTTCAGCCTCTCTGAGAGGTCGCCAGCAAAGCTCTGTATGCATCAAGAGATTTCTTGGGCTGTCATCACATGCTCCTGTTTAATCACAGTGTTTAACAGCGATGCCGGGATACTTCATAGAATGCTTAAGTGGAGTTACCATCTTTTACTGCCTAGAGAGAGGAATTAACACTGTCCTGTTTGAGAAAGGAATAAAGAGATCAAGCTCCCCCTTCCTCCTCCCTCTCATCTAAAGCTACACCTCTGGAGGATACATTCAGTCATTGTAGATGATTGTAAGTGCATTTTTACCTGCCTGCTTGGTTATGCATCGCATCATGAACTACTACTGATGTCCACTATTTGGTGTTAACTTTCGTATCTGGTATGGACCGTTCCTGGCTCAAACAGCTCCGGTCATCTGGCACCAACGTTGCTTATAAATACTCACACAAACATGATCGAGTTTCATTCTTTTTATGTTCCGTAACATACACAACATAAAAGCTTCAGCTGGAAACCCTCTCTGGTGTCATTAAGAAATAGAAAAATGTGAGATGCCATTTTCGGTTCTTCATTCAGTCTATTGGTCATTTGTGCCTCTGAGTTACAGAATATACAAAAAGAAACACAAAACCATTCCCCTGCCCAAAGTTTTGTTAACATGCCGCAAATTTATCTCAAAAGCATTTAATACTTAAAAACGAATGTGTAAGTAAAGTAGCTTTTAACTTTACATACGAACAGTTTAAAGAAGGCGTTCCTGTTACATTTTTATGTATATGGAGATTCATACTCATACATTCTGCATACTGCATAAACATGAAAGAATCACACTTGGCTGAAAATAGAAAGAATGTCGGTCCAGCAATAGATTCTCAGCAGTGTTGAAAGATTTAAATGACCCACCAGATCCACCTTCTAAATTGACAGGATTTGTCAAGGATGAATGGATGGATGGATGGATGGACGGATGGACGGATGGCTCGATGAAGAGCGATTGCTGTACAAATTTGTTTATTTCTATAGCCATCCAGTGTGAAATTAGTGTACAGCTGTTCTTATATTCATTGAATACATACTAAGCAAGTTGCTTTAACTGTCCTGGGTCAAATAATATGATGATGAAATACATGGGACATCTAAAAAACTGTGTTTTAGTCTGTAATAGTCAGCAATTGTGGGCCAATGTAATAGTGGAACGGCTGAAAACCAGCAAAAAAGTGATGGGTGACCAGGGCTTATTGATGCATGTGAAATGGGGGGGGGGGGTGTTAATTGATACACTTGCCAACTGTCTAATTAGACCAGAAAATACTATATTTACACTAGGGCTGACCACAATTAATCGACTATTCGTTGGTCGACCGAAAAAATTACTAGTCGGCCAAATTCCATTGTCAAAAAAAAAGCTGCGTTTCGTCAAAGGACTTCTGGGACTTTTAATTTGAACGTCGTCACAAAGGAAGACGTGACACTCCATACCAGTAAGTGGCGGTAATGCACACCCTCAGATTATTGCCAACCGCCAT
>JAOTRQ010000002.1:1739063-1750007 GCA_028565875.1 Hoplisoma paleatum | reverse complement strand
GTGTGTGTGTGTGTGTGTGTGTGTGTGTGTGTGTGTGTGTGTGTGTGTGTGTGTGTGTGTGTGTGTGTGTTTAAGGGGGTTGTTTTTATTGCTGCTGGAGGGAGCTGGTTGCTACACGCAGGCGGCTGTGAAGACCGGCTAGGAATTGTTGGCAGATAAAGCAGCACAAGGTTCAGGAGCTGCATGTCACTGGCCTGATGATGGATGGCCGAGGTGGAACGCTTAAGTCAACAGTACATGAGCACGTCTAAGCCGTCCCGAGCAAATGAAAGTGCAGCGGTGCTCAACTCAACACCCATTTAAGGGTCAGGATTCTTCGCACAGCTCAGCTTACACCATTATATTAGCAAAAATGGCTCACACACGGCGTGCTGGTAATATAGACACATGGTTTCGAGCTTCTGGATGAAGTGCTTGAGTGGTGGTGTGTCCTCCTATTAGTCCTTAGTCAGCCATGAGTCAGCAGGTGTTCCTCACTGATCTGTGTGCTGTTCTACTTCATCACTTCACTGTTAAATATCATTTTCTTCCTATATGTTCTCTGTCTAATGACGTCTCCAAAATAATCATATTTTAGTGTTTGAATGATTATCATGGAAAAGAGGTGAATGGTTTCTTTTTACTTAAATCAAACTTGGATTTGAAATATTTTTAAGCAGTCTATAAATAAACACATTTAGTCTGGTATTAGTAAATTAAGCTTTATATCTGCATGGCTATAGGTTACAATCATAAGTACTAGGTGTCGGATAAGTGGATTTACAAACTCCATATATTTTAAATACATTTCTGCTGTAGATCTAATTCAAACTATACATAAAAATTCACAAAAAAATGGTTCCACCCTAAACACGAAGCTTTTTCTATAGTTAGCCCAGTTGAAATAACCTAAATTGCATGTATGAACCAAGTCAATTAGAGAAAATTAAATAAGGCTTGATTTTGTTTTCATTTAAAATGTTTTAATTTCCTTCAGGATCGATAAAATTTTCGTCCATTCGTCTGTCCGTCCATTACAGCCTGGAAAAATTGATGTTTAATGCTAAAAGTATTTGTGTGTACGTGTGCATGCGTGTGAATTCCTAGATGTGTTCATTTGGTGTACAAAAAGTGCAGGTTCTTTTACTAGTACTATGTCCTTAATTTACCAATATTTAGGCCAGTTTTAAGTTATTCCATTTAGTTTGTTTCTTTTGAATCAAATTTATTGAATATTACAATTCTTCTTAAATCTACAACTAGAATAACTTCAAAACCAACTTTACCTAGAGCTTTGATAGTTCTTGAGCTGACGGTGTTTCTTGAATTCTTTAGTGGAAGGCATTTGTAAATTAAGATGTCGATCTGTACGATTCCTGCTACTTCTTCTTTTCTTTTTTTTGTTGTAAGGAAAGAATTTGTGGTTCCGTGTTACAAACATAGTCATATGGGTCTGATTGCACATGAATAGCACAAAACCTAAGGGTAAGAATCCAGGATTAGTTTTTACTTAGTTAGATAAAAACTAAATGAGAACAGCACTGCCTGTCTGTTTTATCCTACGTATTGTTAGAATATACCAGCAAAAGTTTAATTTAGTGTAATTAAAGTTAGATAATATAAGCAACATCAAGGTATCTTATCAGTCTGAAAAATCTGGTAAACACATTTATTGGATTTCTTTGTAGACTTTTTTAGACTAAACCTAAATATAGGTAAAGGTTTGTGTATATGTTTGACATCACTGATGCTCGCTTCGTGCCTTAATGACTGAAAAATCTAGGCTGTACACAAACTTTTTATTTTGCTCACAAAGCATATTACCAAGATTTGTAACTTCATGAGTTTAACTTCATGTTTTACACACTTTGGTTAAACCCAAGACAGGACAGATAACTACAGGTTACACAAGATTTATTAGCTGAAGTCTTTAATGTCAAATGCAGTCAATGACAATTTTGCATCTTCAGAACTGAAGCTCCCAGAGGAAACCCACAAACTGGGAGAACATGCTCTTAAATACTTACTGTCTATAGCATGATATACAAAACCAAGCATTAAACTTTACATTGTTGTATTGGACAATAGTATTTGTAATGTATACAGTTATAACCTCACACTATGTCTGTATTTACAATAGCATGCAACAAATCATCAAGCCACTTATGATCATTTCTCCCAACCACATCTGAGCTGTAATCAAATAGAGGAAAAAGTCATTTTGAAAGTCTAAAGACGATTATTAAAGCATTCTAAAAATAAAACATCTTATTAAACAACGCTTGTTTGACTAGTTAGTCAAAGTATTTGTAAATTAAGCTCTAAATCTGTATAATTTCTTTCTTTCGAAGGAAGGAATTAGTGGTTATGTGTTACAAACATAGTCATATGGGTTTGATTGCACATGGATCCCACAATACCTAAGGGTAAGAAATCAAGATTAGTTTTTACTCTATTCAAAGTACAAAGTAGAAAAATACCCAAGAACAGATCTGGCAAGGAAATCCTCATGTCTGTCTAAAAAAATAATTCATTCATTAATTCATTCATTTACTGTGTGCTTTAGCACCGATTTATATTTTTATATTCAGGGTCACACAATATGTCTAGTTCTAGAATGCTCTAAAAGCAAGAAACTTTCCAGACAAGTTAACAGTCATCACAGAGCAAACAACCATCGTCATGTTCTCAGTGTTCAGGATTTTACACTAAACATTCCTGACTGTAGAAGCCTGGACACCTTATAACACTTTTTAATAAGATCTCTTTCCCAAGTTCACAAATCATCTTCTGTGTGTTACCCAACTAATATCCAGTTATTTAGCTTTATTTTTATTTTATTTAGATTTATTAAATCTGTCCTCAGTCTGCTTACCATCGAATTTTAGTATTGCAGTTGAAATCAGAGATGGTGTGCAAAATAAATTTCAAAACATTTATATAATTGTATATAATTTATGATTTTGACATAATGGAGCTGCCTATCGTCCTTTACTGTATAGCTGTGGCAAAACTACCAGCAATACCATTCAATTCTAAGAGTGGTGGTTTATGCATACTTGTAATTTGTCACTTCTTGGTGGTTGTAAAGAATACAAAAAACGTCAGTGGGATCCTGTGTACCAGTGTTGTGGTAATCAAGGATTTGAATGAATGGATGGATGGATGGATGGATAGAAAGATGGATGGATGAATGAGCTAGACAGACAGACAGATAAAAAGATGGATAATTTTCAAAAGACAGGTCAAGCAATCACATTCTATGTCAACAAGGCTACATTGTTATTATATGACACCAAATTCATCGTAACTTTATTCAATTGTGTCCCTCCAATTTTGCTGGATATTTAAACGTTTCCTCATAACAGTCTTAATGACCATTTTCCTCATCGGTACAGAAAGTTTTATGAACATCACATGAGCTGTCCATGTGTACAGTGTTATTGATCATCTACAATAAGCATGTGTTTCTGCACAGACCAAATGTAAGGCTGATTTTTTTTCATGCAGCCACAGCACTGTTAGGTCACGATAGTCTTCTGATAATCATCCAAACCCATGTGTTTCTTACTCAAAGTCACCTGAGAGCCTCAAGTTCATTGTAGTAGCAGTAGGTTTAGCAGCAGCTTCGGGTTTTGCCCTACACAAACTGAAACCTCTCCAAATTTCTGGGATACCTTTCCTACAATACCATCAGTAAATGGCAAAAAATCTAGTCAATTATTTGCGATCTTGACTGAAGAAATTTTGGCAGAAAACGGGGAGCCACGGCAAGGTGATTCATGATCATGATTTCCTCACGCATTGCCAATTCATCTTTTTATTGTGCAACATTGAAACCTAATATATATTATCATACAATGCTTTTTTACTCTTCAGTTTTATGAAGCAAGCAACATATTCTAAATGTGTTCATATTTAAAACATACAACAACACTTACCAGTGAATACGTTTATATAAAGGCACCTATATACAGATAATCGCAAATGAACAAATCACAGATCTTTCTTTTTAATGTGTTTTATCAAACATCCCAATCTCATCTGGAAATCAGATCTAGTAACTACTCTCAGCGCTGCATGAGCAAAACCAACAACTATACTTTCCCCATGATATCCACAAATGCTGAACATCTAGATAAAGAATTTGGAAATCGGTTTGTAAAAAACACTGGCTCCAGAGCTTTCAAGTTTGAGACTAAACCTCATCATCTCATGTACTCGACTTTAAACAATGCTAAATTAAATTCTCCTTATTTAATTTTAAAACGTGGCCCATCTGCAGTGTATCGTATAATGTTCTTAATATATACAAACAAGCAGAAATGTCTCAGCCTCCACGAGACAGATTGCAGAAGCAAAAGAACGCCTGTTTTCAACTCTCCAGCATTTTCATCAGTGTGTTTGTCTTCCACTTTAAATGAATGGCAGATGCTGTAAGGAAGGGCACGGGTAGCAATAAGACCTTTTCAAATAGCCTCAGAACAAGAGTTAGGGCAGACAGAGGAAACAAGAGGAACCCCCACACATGCTCACACACACACAAAATCACCCAGATTTCTCGGTCTGATATCTTATTGCTGCAATCTTCAGTTGATTAAGAGCAGGCCAGGCTGCTAAGCAGCGTGTTCGTATAGATAAGAGGGACGGCGGAAGAACTCAGGATTCGACTACGCTGAAATACTGGAGGTCTTGGCAAAGGTGGAGCTCGGTAAAGGAACATCACCTCGGGGTTCGTGTTAGCTGCGGCCAAAAAGAGCCCGCTATCATGGCTGCACATCGCTCAGTACACGACGGCCAGCCACTTCACTACACACAGAGATCAGATGGTGAACTAGAGGCTATTGTCAAGAGCATACACCAGACTCGAAATCTATTCCCTGTCCCCTTATTACTTTTATTAAAGCAAAATGCATTATGAAATCAAGTCTTTTAACTTTAAGGAAGCATGTGGTGGTGAGTCTCTACTTATTACAGAGTCATAATAAGTAGGCAAATGAAAACAAGGTGAAAAATGTATTCAGATTCTAAAAAAGGGTAATTCTAGGGTAAAAGACCTATAAAACCAATTTTCCAGACAAAAGAAAAATATCATTAAAATAATCCATGCATTATTATCTAGTTTTACCAACGCTTATGGTCACACACTGGGCAAATACATTAAAACACCTGAACAGGTCTGTTACAGGGCACAGAGACAAACACACACAGAGGGCATTTTCAGTATCTCAAATTCACCTTTCTGCATGTCATTGGACTGTAAGAAGAAACTGAAGCACCCAAAAGAAACACACACAGACACCCAAACTCCACACAGTCCCAGTTTGCCTTACCTGTGATGCAACAGTGCTAACCACTAAACCGAAATAATAAAGAAAGTATTTTTTTCCCACTTTAATATGCACTTCAATGCTTTTCTTCATTACTTGTTTCAAACATGCAATATTTAAAGACTAAAAGTCTAAACTAAAGAAGCAGTACATGTCATGTCATGTGCTTTTCAGTCACCTTACCAGAAATCAGTAACAGCACAAGATGTTAACATGCATCATGTATGTTAACATACATGTTCAAAATGTATCTTGTCTGAACCACAATTTTCCATGATCATGTGTTTGCAACTAATGAAGGGTGTTTTCTAAGTACAGTCGTCTCTGGTTAATATCATTTTAAGTTCTTTATTTTGTAAATTATGTGCTCAGTTGAAGCAGCAAGATTGTCTACTAGCACACCAGCCCAGAGAGTGTGAACTGCTATGCTATGTACTTATTTAATTGTAAAGTCTCCTTGTGTGTCTTGAAAGGCTCTTGTTTGGCTGAATGCCTCCCTGACCGCTAGAATTCACAAAGAAAGTGCATTGTCGTATCTGTACCTAGACAGTAGAATTTTTTTAATAAATATTAAAACAGCATAACTACACTTTTGCCATTTGTAATTGTAGAAGTTATGTAACAACAAAACAGTGCTCACGGCATCATTAAATAAAACTGAAATGTATCAAATTCATTATGTAAATTGATGAAATCCTGTATGTGAAAAATAACCGCAGTGATAAACTCATCTTTATGTCTGCTTGGATAAAGCATCTCATGGCTCTCATAATGAGTCTGCCAGCTGTGGCACCAGTTGAGCACCTCTGATTTGGGTTAAGTGATTATTACCCCGCTGCGACCAGAGACGAGACACAGCATAAAAGCAAGACAGCACATCGGTTCGATTTTATATTTAGATGCAGCAGTAAATTCCATTTTAGAATTAAGCGATATGAGACAGCAGAGCTAGACTTACAGGAAATTAGAAAAAACGAATGCAGCAAATATTTTTATGACCGTGAGCTAAACTATATCTCAAGGTGCAATTTTTTTTGTTTTTTTTTACAGCAGGCTTGGGTGAACAAAGTTCACATTCTGTTATTCTTCCATCCTCCTCTCCCTACATAAACTGTCCAGATTTAGAGCAGAGTCTCATCACTTCCACAGGGGACCGGCATTAGAACTGCTTCAGGTTTAACCACCAATCACTTGTAGCCCCTAAGGGCAAATAAGAACATCTTAATCATGCCTATCCGGGCCTGCAGATGTCTACTTAAAGTGTAAATTTTCTTTATTAGTCAATTTTACTCACATTTACTTTTAAATCAAACTACGAACATAGGCTGAACATATGTAGAAACTCCTCCTTAATATTACCGTTAGGTGTGTCAGCTATAAATATTGCTAACAAATGTACAAAATCAATATTAAAAACAAATCACAGGATTCTAACTGGACCGTGTTCATGCTGGTACAATAAATGAAACAGTAAACGGACAAAACAAATACATGAAAAGTTTGTATGAATTAACTCTAGTGGCATGTACAGTGACCCCTCCCAACAAAACTTATGAACACCTTCGTGATGAAGTGGAGCATGAATTCTGATTGGACAATAAATCCTGACCCCATTCATCTAGAGAAAGGTCTTCCCAGGGTGATTGTAGCTGCAGTAGTTTTAAAATTACATCTTGAATATTATATCTTGACATCTTGAATATTTCCAGCTATTATCTAGTTTTACCACCACTTAATCCTATTTATGGGTCACTGTAGGAAACACACTGGGTGAGTACACTAAACATTTGAACAGGTTGTCATTCTGTTTTTGTTAAATTTACTCCACTTTATGTTAACATATTATCTTCAAACCCTTGGTTGGAATTATTCACTCCCAGTAATAATCATTGTTTTAAATGTCATTGTTTTTTTTTTAATGTTTTAATAAATCTTGTTAACTGACACAGACACTGTGGGTGTACCTTGAAGTCCTTTAACTTGAGTTTTTGACAGCATAAAATATCCCAGTATAATTAAAATGTGATGTTTTAATATTTTCATTTTTGCTGGATTAATAACTGTTAAAGTTTCACTGGGAGAGAACTGGACCATCACTAGGCTTCAGTCATTTCCTCCTTCAGCCTTAGTCAATGGTGTTTGGTGCAATTCTAAAACAAGATTGAGAAGAAATCTTTGGATTACTATTAAAATACCACAACAACTGTGCTAATACATGAATACTAAATATTAGATAAACAGCATAAACTGAGAATACTAAGCAATAGTTTTTATTCAAATATCACTACCACCCATCACAAATAACTCTATGTGAAATCATAAAACCTGGTGGGTTCATTTCCAGGATATACGAAGTACCCCCCTAATCAAAAAAATAATGAATGAAAACATTTGTGTTAAATTAATTTGCATTTTTTATGCAGTCATATTGTATAATTGCAAATGACATTCCTCTTACTGGGAGTGATTCATAAGTAAATGAAACATGTTTCGATTTTAGCTTTGTATAAATATCTGAAATAAGTTCTACATCAGTCTTGGCACTGGAATGATCTGAATTATACTGACAGTTCTACCAAAGACAGCACTACTTATGCAAGCCATTCTCATTGAATATTTATCACTGTGAAAGATGTCAGTTTCTAAGCAGCCAATTTAGAATTTCAAGAGAGGTTTCATATGCATTCGTGCTTCATGTCTTCTACTCTCTGGAGGTCCATCACCAGTCTGTTTATCAGAATCTACCATCTGTACTCTAGGACCTGCAATCACTTACACATGACTCTTACAGAAAATACACATGTAATTACACACCCAGACACAAACATACAGACCCGCAACACATCAGTTCTGTCCTCTGAGAGCCTCTTATGAGCCCCTTATTCTTAAAAATTGTATATGGCAAATACAAACTTAAAGGAATGATCTTTGTCAAATCCAAAATGAAAGCACATGGCAAAACAAAGCATGTGCCAACCAAAAAATGTTTTATTTATTTCAGCATGTATGTAATGCGAATGTTATGTTATTTAATGATATTTGTTATCAGTGTGCCTGGTGATGATTCACTAGTTGCAGATTTATAAAGCATAGCATGCTAAAGACTAAACATATACCTACATCAACCTAATCTAGAGAGGCACAAGATTGAGTCATTGAGAAAGTCAGGACAAGATCGAGACCACACACAGTAGATTTTCAGCAGATTTGGGAGACTTTACAAAAACAGGATGTGCTGCGGTGCACAAATTTTCCACCGGTTTAAATGCCCTTATAAATAAATGTGCGACTGGACATATAGAATCTAAATGGTCCAACGTATATATAGACACCTGACCAAGACATCCCCTTACCAAGACAAGCATTCACATGTCCAAAATATTGAAGATATTACTGGAAACAAGAGTCATAAGACAACCCCTAAAACACTGCACATGACTGCAATGTGTCAGTTGTACAGTTCGATGGAAGAAAAACAATGCTACCCAGGTTCGTCCATCACACTGCCAGGCAGAGAAGTGTGACTTGTGAAACTACCTAGCCAAGTAGCCATCACGAATACTGAATGAGTTTAGAATTCATGCATGATGGGGTGTGCATTATTCAAAGAGGTCATCTTGGTGCGCACGGGGAGCATAGCATTAAAACAATTTAAGAAATGAAGAATGGCTAAAATCGTGTGTCTTGACAATGAAAGTATTCATGTATGTTGTAGTGAATCTGAAGAGAAGCTTGTTGTTTTAGATCATGGATAAAACTGCGGATTTTGAAGTGAGACTGTAGGGAATTTTATACGTGTAATAAACAAAAATGAGCTCCAGCATTGAGAAGATTCCATACAGCATTTAGCATTTTACGATTACTTACAAAGAAATTGAGGTAGTGGGACTTGAACCGGCGACCTTTTGGTTCTCTAGCCCAGAAATTTCAACACTTAGACATCACAGCCAAATGCTTTACTGCACGTTGTATTGCAACACTCCTGCAAAAGGTTTAGATTTTTTTAAATAGCCATTTAAGCCTGAGCTTAGATTTATAATTTTAATCCCCTGGGTTTAAGTCAAACAGGTGTTAAATCCTAGTTTTGTATAATCTAGGACTGCTGGGAGTAACGTGTCAGTAATGAGCGCTGTCGGTTTGTTGGCGCAGTCGTATTGCTATGGCAGTGTGGACGATGACTCACTCATTGCTGCTCACACTGGTACAGAAGGGGTTTCATCTTTGGCTCTCAAAACAAGGCAAAGTCAAAAGAGCAAACATCAGCCAGAAGACCACCATGGCAACACTCTCCTCTTGTATTTGTTTAAACTTTCACGGCTTGGTTCGGCTGCTGTGGGGCCATCTTTCACCCTGTGGTTTTCCCCTGGTTTGCACTCTGAGCCAGCAAAGCAGCGGAAGTGTCTTCCTCCAGCTGACCCCAGCAATGCTGCCCCCCTCTAGTCTCGTTCACGGTGGGGGTCCTGACCCTTCCACCTCCTCCCGCCAGGGCTGACCGGCTCTGGGCCATTTGCACAGGTCTCACCCGGTGAGGACAAAAATCATCTGCGTTCGTCTGCCCGCCTACGTTCATCTGGGCCAACAGGCCGGGCTCCAGTGCCGCAGGCCAAGACGGTTAAGAAAAGAGGGAGCTGGAGAGATGGATGAGCTCTGAGGGTGGCCCGTGCATCTGGACGCCGAATGCCGAGGCGGTTAGGGAAGAGATGTGGAGCACAGACTGGAGGAGCAATAGGCAGGCTGTTGTTGTTTTATCTTCCCCACTGACCGTTTATGGCCCGATGCTCAAAACATATTTGGGTCGTGATGTCATGAGCGTGTTTTATAGCACTTGCAGTCAAAACACAGCCCAGCATCTACATGTGTGAGGTAAGGTTCTCCCTCTCTCACTTCATTCACACCTATGCTCGCTTGCTGGCTCGTTCCTGTGGCTTACAAGCCAGAAAGCCACTGCTGGGATAGGAAGGCATGAGATGAGGCAGTCAGTCTGGGCTTGGGATGAAAACCGGAGCATAGTTTATGATCTGTGCTCCCCATCTTTCAGTAAAATTCACACCAGAGATTTTTCCATTGGAGCAGCATCACCGGCTCGGCAGCCAATGATAACAGGCTGAATTACACATAGAAGAAATCACATCAGTACGAGCTCTTTATGGTGGAAATGTCTGCAGGCCCCGTTTCACAGTCATCTCTCTTTCCATATCCATTTGAGGCTTAAGCACACACACAAACACAAAACACATACACACAATGATCCCTTAGCCTCTCTGCTAATGATTTTCAGCACTAATTGAAGCATGAAAGAATTCCATCCCCTCCCTTTCCGAAGACAGGATTAAAGCACATCATTATCGTGTTCCTACTGTGGACGTAGTTTCAGATTATTAGATTGTTGTCAATGAAAAAGAAAAAGAAGGAAAATAAACGATGTGCAAGAAAACATGCTGCTCTACAAAATGCAAAAGTTAATAGATGGGTAGCCGAATCATAAGCTTGATTGTAATGCATCTATATTTAACATCATTTTAATAAAATAATCTGCTCATTTACAAAAGCATCGTCAAAGAATATTTTAAATACCAGTCCAAAAACATGCAATCTGGTTATTTTAAGACACTGAATTGCAATATAGATACACTCC
>JAOTRQ010000002.1:1719130-1738963 GCA_028565875.1 Hoplisoma paleatum | reverse complement strand
ATATATATACATGTATGTATGTACAAATACATGTATGTAAGCTTTAATACACTGTAGTGTGCTTCATTATCCAGTTTCCAAAATAATTCAAAGAAGGCCGTAGCTTTTCTCATAGCTTTTCTCTTGGTTGCGCTGTTTCCAGTCATGTGACTGGGGCTTTTATCTGCATTGCCACGGTCAAATAAATCCGTCTTTACACCAGCAGAATTAATATTGCGGCTCTGCAGCCTAAACTAAACAGCAGTGAAACTGTTCCTCTTAAACAGTCAGATTCTTACACTTATTGTGTTTCCTACACTACAGTGTTTCCAATGTGTTGAATTAATCTGTGGAGTAAGATCGAGAACGTTTTACACATAGATTAATACACAGAGCAGAATTTGGAAACATATTTTACATTCTAGCGTTGATACTATGAAGGCCACACAAGTAAGAGAGATATGCGGAAAATATTGCACCATAAAACGGCAAAAGAAAAGCAAAGACAAACCCACACATTCCACTGTGTTTCTCCAATAAACAATACATTTAAGTTAACTTCTGGAAAAAACACAGATCGTTTAGGGATAGCAGGGATAATGCACAAAATCTGGATCAAAAAGCCCAAAACAACAGCAAAAGTAAATACACCATATGGACTATAGGATTCTTGGACATTCTCGCCGTCTAAGACAGCAGCCATCTGCGGTCTTCTCATGACACAGTAAATCACTCCACCGCAAACGATGATAGGACCCAGAGCTCACAGTTGCAGAGTGGAAAAATGCACGTGTATTCTCTCTACCCCTTGAAATCCTAGGTAACGAGTGATTTGCACAGCTAAATCAAAAGCAAGTCAATGCAAAATGAATTCTGACTCCGCGAGAATGACATAAAGGCCCTCAAACATGCTTCACATTAGTGATTTGAAAGCCCACTTTCATCCATTTGCTTTCAGACAGCAGGTCTTAATGACAAAGAGATTCTGTTAGTCATAAAATCAGGCGTACGACTAACGCACCAAAGGCCTGCCACGCTATTGTTATGATTTATGTATACGTTTGTATATATACTGATGTCTGACTTACGCAGCGGATTAAACTGCATTACCTTTCCCTGGCGCACTTGAGGTACGGTTATCTTAAACTCGGAATTTATCATGGTCACTGATCTGTCTCTCTTACACACACGTGAAGGACCACAGGAGTGCTGATGTGTGGGAGGCGGCGTAATGCTCAGCCCCGTATAGCTCCGACTGCGCCTAAGTAAAAGCGATTCTGACAGAACGATGCCGGTAGAGAGGTGGACCCTCCACATCCCCGCTCCCCCTCCTTACATTTGTTGCTGTAGGAGATCCTATCGTCTCTCCATAGACTAGATTTCTTGGGTGACTTCAAAGCTTGTTCACTAAGTGTTTAGAAAAATGCGATGGAAACAGGAAAATAATGTTCTGATTTTTGTAAACTTTATAACATCTGCTTTTGCTTAGTGTTGGTGCAGCTTAGAGCAGCGCCTCAACTACTTAACTCTTCACTCAGGACCTTTTTTTTTTCCCACCGTTGAAAAAAAAAACTGTGTACACGCACTGTGAACAATCAAGGACCCGGAATGCAGTGAAATCAGGAGCACAGTCTAGCTCACGAAATGAGAGAAACAAACAAATGAGTAGCTGCCGAGGAACAAATTCACATAACCTTTTTCTAAATAAGAGAATAAAAGGAAATTTATACAAAATAAAAGGTTACTGGCATCATGTCTGTATTCTTTGACTGAAGCAAGATACACCTCATGAGTGTTATTGTATTTTTAAAGCCCGAAAAGTGTGTGTACAAGCACAAGTGACATCCCCACAAATTTGTTTAATGACTTCGAGATGTACCCATGTTATTTACAAATGTCTCCCTACAATATGTCTCTCTGCATTTAAAAGGTAGCATGACAAGACTCCTGTACACACACACACAAACACACACACACACACACACACACACACACACACACACACACACTTTCTAACTTTCTAACTTACTCGGAGCCCAAGGGCGTCTTTCCCTTTCCCTAACTCAATCATACTCAGATTTCACTCTCGCCCATCCGAGCACAACACACTTCCTTCTCCAAACCACCCCCATCCTTAAACCTCAGTCATCCCTGCACACACACTGACACACACACTCAGTGCCGTCTAAATGTAATAGAGCAAAATATTATTGCATAGAATTGATGATGGGGGGGTTAGACTTTCACTTAAAGTCCGTCAAAAATAGTCCTAAAAATCTTCAACTTCAAAAGATCATGTCAATGAGTAACAACATGTTGAAGACAACAATCACAGACATTTCAGGATCTTAAAAATGTCACAGACATTTCAGGATCTTAAAACCCCTAAAGAACCCCTTCCGTAAAAACCCCAAATACACAAACCCTCTGTTATTTTTTGATGTCCATTTACATTTTTGCAATTTAGGACACGCTTTCCAATTATGACTGAACAGAATTTAAACATTTGAGTTTGCAGGGTCTAACCAACCTGGCAGTGGTGGAACTTAAAGCAGTGATACTACATGCTTTTATCACTCTATATTTCTCTATACTAGCTCTAGAAAATCATTTAAATGGGCAATTTAGTTTAAGTAGAAATGAAGAAGACAATTTATAAACCATTCCGACCTTTCTGGAGTACCCAAAGTACTAGAGTTTAATTATTGGTCGATGATATATAGTAAGGTTTGGACCCAAGAGTTTGGATTTCAATTCTGTAAATATACAACCAGGACAAACAAAAATCATTTTACCCAGCACATCAAGTGGGTGCAATGAACTAATATTTCTATTATTTAATGCAAATGCAAATCAACTAACCTAATTTGTTGCTGTATAATCTGACAATGCAGGTGTTATGACTGCAGAGGAAAGTGGCAAGCTGACCAAAATAATGTGAGCGCGCCTTATTGCTAGCAGGTGCATTAAATTAATTACATTCTTTCAACTTTTTGGCAACCATTTGGAAAAGTTTCTTTTTTGCCCTAGTGTGCACCAAGACCAATCCAAAAAAATGTGGTTTAATGTGAGTGTCATCACCAACAAACAGCCTCGGAATGGAATACATTAAATCATCAATCCACACTCTTAAAACGTGGCATAGAGCCCATATTACACAAAATACCAAACATGCTGATGGACAAATAGCCACAGGAGTTTTTGTATATCTGTTGCAGTTTACTAAATATCACTTTTAATTGTCATTATAATGCCCTTATTGGTGTGAACAAATTCTATTGATGTCTGTGTTTGTCCATGACCCATATTTTCTCTATGAATTTTCACAGCCTACAAATTTTAAACAATATATAAAAATTTAAAAAATAACCCTAAAAAGTAAATTAAAATAAATGGTGGCAATATGATCGCAATATGTCTTACAGGGTTACAGAAATGTTTTACATTGACAAGTTAGTTTCATGTTTATGTACCTGTAAATCCCTGGGACCCAGGGTTTCAAGATCTCTTCTATTTCTGTAGTTCATAACATTAAAATAATTTGTATCATTCAAAAGATGTGGCAGAGGCATCTCGGACACCGGAGAAGTTACTGCTCTTCATCATCTTCCTTTACCTTTCAAAACTGGACAGCTGAAGTTTATCTGTACCAAACCCACAAGATGCCTATGCGTGAGATTGGACAGCCAGTCATAGAGCCAATCAAGGGAAATTTAGAATACCGTCAGTGAACCCACTTAATGGCAAATACCAGCTTAAGCAACATTTTTCTGCTCTGATCTGCTCTCTGTCATCGCCCATTCATCTACTCTGAGCTGTCACAATTTGTTGCATTGTTTGCAGATGCCATTGTTATATGCCTTGGGTACGTGTTTAAGGCTAATAACTCCCAGCTGGCTTGTGCCGTGTCTCAAGCAGGGCATGTTATAAACAGTGTTAAGCTTTGTCTTCTTGTGAGTGATCAGATCACTCAAGCAACCTGGATGGTTTCGTTCAGTGCCATGTGCAAAAGTCTTCAAATATTTTTGAACACTATCCAGACAGACTACGATCAGTCAGTGCTGTTTTACAGTAAGTGGAGGTCATCAGAGTGGACACAAGAAGTGTCAGTGCATGGTGTGGATGATTGGGATAAGGGGACCGGGTCTGGCGGCCTACAGGCTACAGGTCGAAGCGTTTGAGAAAGTCATTTCCTCACTTTCCTGCAGCAGGAAAAACAGCAGACTAGGGAAAATAAACGAGCGGGAAATGAGCAAAAACAAATTAAGGTGAGCGACACTGATAGAACGTACCCCACCAGCTACATGTACTGAGAAATGAAAAGGGGCTAAAGCTCCGTAAAGGTATGATTTTTACAAAAGAGGCATAGTGGTGTAAATAAGGAAAGTATTTAACCTGAAAGATGCTCTTCACATCTGAAAGGGTCTAGTGTATTTCTAGACACACATGGCCCTGATTTCCTGTTAATCAGTTGTAGTAAACATGACATTTCAGTAACACCTCTTCTCTCCTGCTGCTAGTTTACTGTGATAAAGAATGCAGGCTTTAATACTATTCTAAATTTCTACAACGATTTGATTACCAAACAAACTTTCATTTAAAGAGTTTAAAAAAAACTAGTGATGGACAAATTCAATCTCAGCAGAAGTGGGAAAAAAAGTGTTTTGCATAATTGTCACTTACTCGAATCAGATATGTTTCCAAACCTTTATTTATTTACCTACTGGGAATCTGCCTTCCTGTTCCTGCTGCCTCCTACAATGATAAATTGACTCAAGTTCCATTCAATTACAGCAAGAGTGCAAAAAGACAGGAACAATGGGAGCTGGCCGGAGCACTGTGGCATAGGCCTTTTGCATTCTTAGTGACAATTTAGCCTAATTAGCATCAACTTCTGCTCCATCCATCATACTCCTCAAGAAACACAAACAGACTGTCAGCTCTAGCGTAACAAACCGATCACCCAGCTACTTAACACAAATTATTCTTACATGAAATGCTGCTTCTCAGGCAAGCTTCCCCCTTCAGGCCATTTGGGGGAAAGGGTGGCTCATAAAATTGAAGACACATGTTCCAGTCAAGTTCAACTCTCCGTTCTGCTGGGGCTGACAGGGTGACAGTTTAGCCAGACACGGTGAGTGTGGACGAGACTAGTCGGAGCAGACAGGGAGAATTTCAATCAGCTCAGGTAAGACAGGAAAAATTAGAATTAATATTAAGTCTGTATTGCCACTGATCTGCTTGGCACCACCCTAGCCATGAAGATGCACAAACCTTTGTTACATGGTGCCGATCCCATGCCTGGATAAATAAGAGGGTTGTTTCAATAAAGTCATCTGGCAAAACTTTGCCAAATTAATAATGCATGCCATGATCTGCTCTGGTGACCCCTAAAAGGGGCAGCTGAAATGGATTCACATTGTATATAAATGCATAAAATGCAAACGATTCATTTATTGAATATATTTTTTTAATTTAATTCAGTTATAATTACTTCATGCTTAATTTAATAGATATATTAAAATCTATATAATTTAAAATCTTTGCACCACTGAGCTTTTTACACACTCAGGACTCATTCCTCCGTATTTAACCTTATCCGTGCAGTGAAACACACATTCACACACAAACACTAGTGAACACACAATAGGGGGCAGTAGTGAACACACGTGCACGGCATGGTGGGCAGCCCTAGCCACAAAATCCGGGAAGCAGTTAGTGGTTCAGTGTCACTGGAATCAGACCATCCAACCATCAAACCAGCAATCATCCAATCACAAATCCAGTTTTCCTACGGCTGCACTGTGTTCCTTTTAGATTTAAAAGCTGCATACAGTTACAATTCTCATATTTCTAATTTAATTTATGACTTGGATGTAGAAATGTATTGTTCATAAATGTATACCATGAAATATTTTTTTGCAAATTTAAAAAAGGAAAAAAATGAAATCAAATAGGCCTGAGAACAAGAATTAAAATCATGGTTATTTGGGGGTAGGATGGGTGCACATGCTGCAGTATTAATGGCAGATGTTTTGTATCATTTTAAAAGAAAATAATCTCGACAGTAGCCAGACAGTGTTTGATCTAGTTTGGTCTGATTCGTTTTGTCTAGATGCAACACAAACGCAAGCATCCTTGTAAACTACCAAAATGTTAAAACATTAGGTTTTTCATGATTTCCTAAAACATTCTTGTAGCACTTTCACGTTGTGCTCATCATCAAGGCTCATCAAATTACATGATTATTTTTAAATTCTCCACAAATCTTTCAATTATCATGTGTAGCTTAGCTAATACATCGACAACTAACATAAAGCTAAACACCTAATGAAGATAAAACAAATCTTTTATGTGCATCCTTCTTTTCTACCTAGGTAATAATGCAGTGGAAGTAGCACTGCAGTGATAGGTAGGTAGGTAGGTAGGTAGGTAGGTAGGTAGGTAGGTAGGTAGGTAGGTAGGTAAGTAGGTAGGTAAGTAGGTAGGTAGGTAGGTAGGTAGGTAGGTAGGTAGGTAGGTAGGTAGGTAGGTAGGTAGGTAGGTAGGTAGGTAGGTAAGTAGGTAGGTAGGTAGGTAGGTAAGTAGGTAGGTAGGTAGGTAGGTAGGTAGGTAGGTAGGTAGGTATGTAGGTAGGTAAGTAGGTAGGTAGGTAGGTAGGTAAGTAGGTAGGTAGGTAAGTAGGTATGTAGGTAAGTAGGTAAGTAGGTAGGTAGGTAAGTAGGTAGGTAGGTAAGTAGGTAAGTAAGTAGGTAAGTAAGTAGGTAGGTAGATCGATCGACTTATCATACGTTCACATACGTTACAAAAATTGTTGGTGTGTTTTGTTTTTTTTTCTACAAGGTAAGTACATAGAAAATGAAGCAAACATACATTCACCATATTTAATGTATAAAGATTTGCAAATTGCATTTTTGGCCAGTGAACTTTATTATTTTTATTCTTTATTAGAGAAAACCTACTTTTTGTGTGACCTGCTGTTTTTCATTATGTCAAATGACTCTTGGCGTTGATGAGAACTCATGATTCCATACGGCTTTGATACTTCAAATTGTCCATCCAGTTCTACAAGACAAACATACACCACCAGTTTTAATGATAATTATTTGAAAGCATATAAAGCAAATATTTAAATATAGAATGAGACAGTAAATAATACCATCATCTAGTGAGTGGAAGCACCAGTGTGTCGTGTCGAATTGAAAGCCGCTACACAACAAGCTGTTGCGGTGCTTGGTTAGAACATGCAGAGTCGGTACCTTCATCACCTACAACAAAGTTCTATTAGTAGTTACTAATTATATATTTTTTAATTACAAAAAAAACTATTTGTCTTGTTTATGTCACAAAAGGCACTGCTATGATGTAAAATAATTATATATAATGTTAATGATATTGGGCATGTAACACACACACACACACACACACACACACACACACACAGGTATGTAGGACCTCAAATTAAATCTGCTTGGGGCCCCTGACCGATTTGAAAAGCATCAAGAGACGTTAATGATGAGTTCATTTAAGTTTATGATGTAGTACCTCTCTTGACCACTTGGCTCTGTGGGGTGGTTTGTATGGCCGAAGAGTTTGTGGCTTTTTCTTAGATATGATCATCAAATCCGTAGCTTCTTCATTGCCTGTAAAAGTAAAACACATGTTACATAAACACTTGTCACTTCATGTTATGCATTTTTAAATGGAATTTAATCATCCAAATTAAAGTGAGGGTTTAATCGTACCCGGTCGAATGGAGGCCCTCGCTGAGTTCATAACAGTAGCTGCACGTCTCCGGCGGATCAGCTTTTCTGTGCTTTTGAACGGATCAATAATGACTTTGTAACTCACGGCTTTGGTTGGTTTGTTGCACGAGTCTTTAATGCTGGTGGCCATTGG
Organism: Hoplisoma paleatum; assembly: GCA_028565875.1. Lineage (NCBI taxonomy): Eukaryota > Metazoa > Chordata > Actinopteri > Siluriformes > Callichthyidae > Hoplisoma > Hoplisoma paleatum. The sequence goes on along the minus strand of JAOTRQ010000002.1, from coordinate 1,731,085 downwards.
TTAAAATATTGACTTCCTGATGCCGTATCGCACTGAAGATCATAATGCAAACAAACCTCTGTTCTACATGGCCAATAAAGTTCTGCTGGTTCTACGTGTTGCTTTCCAGTCCAGTGCAAGTATCCTTAAGGGCTGCTGTATCCTGGTGGTTAGACAGCTGGTTCTTGCGATGAAAAAGACTACAAGAGTTAAACTGCCCACACAAGCAGGTTCAGGAGAGACGCTAACACCAAAACACAAATGTAACCAAAACAATAATGACGTATCAGATTACCACAGCAACCGCGCTCACCTCGAAACAATATCTTATTATTATTATTATTATTATTATTCAACAACCAAGGGTCAGAATGCCAAGGCTTTGCTTACTACTCGTCCCACAATGCACCAAACCCATGTAACAGGGACCCATGTAACATCTTCAGGCAGCTTTAACGACAGGTAACCCTGGAGAAGACCCAGGGCAGGTTGGCAAGATCATATCAGCTGGCCCGGGCATGCCTTGGAACCCCAGTAGAGCTGGTGGAGGTGGACTAGGAGTGGGAGGTCTGGGCCTTTTTACTTAGTTTACTGCCGACACAGTTGATGTTAGAAGCAGGAAAAACGAGCCACAATTGAGCCGCTACACAGTAGCTCTTGTGGGGTGTTCTCAGTCTGCAGTTCAAGTCTTGATACGCAAATCAGGCATCACATTATGACAGTTTTCATAAAGAACCGGGCTTGTGATCTGACGATCGCCAGTTTGATTCCGAGAGCCGATTCCTGAAGCTACATTTTACTTACGAGTTTTACTCAACAGCTGTAAATTACAACTCCAAATATAATTAAAAGGCTCAATGATACTTTTTCTGCTTCTTTGAGGTGTTTTTTTTGTAGAATGTTGTTGTTGAGATGAAGTTCCGAGTGAATTTTTTGTTCCATGAGTGAATTCAGGTCAATCAACCACAGAAGCTTTGATAACGAGGGGCTTTTTTTTAGCTATAACCAAAAGGTTTTGAATTACTGATGCAACCGATTAAATATCACCTGAAAAAATACAAAAATACCATAAAATACACATCAAGTAAAAACAACATCTCAAGCACAAGACAGTTCAGGTTCAAAGACCACAAAATCCTTTTACCAGTAATAAGAGAAAGTTCTTTATTCTTATTTCAACATACAACGTTAATTTGCCAATAACTTTTACCAGCGCAGAACATCTTGCTTAATATACCAGATAGGATGTTGAAATATCACTTCACAAAACGGATACTTACATCCTGATAAAAGGATCAGATAACTAGGAGGAAGTAAAAATAAAAATGTTCTTATTTTTAGTCAGATAATCAGAAGCAGTTTGGTTATAAAACTACAGTGCTGAATGTGTGTGTGTGTGTGTGTGTGTGTGTGTGTGTGTGTGTGTGTGTGTCTGGGGGGAGTAGTTTAATACCAAAGCCAAGCTTAACTAATCGGGGGGGGCACGATGACTTACAACCTCACACCAGGAGATTGCAGGTTCGAGCTTTCTGTGCAGGAAACTCACACTGACAGGTGGAGAACGTGCAAATCCCGCCTGACTCGGGAATCGAACCCAAGACTTCTTGCTCTGAGGCAATAGTGGTAACCACTAAGCCAACATGCCATCAATAATGACTTAGGGATTATCTTAAAATGATGACGTTGAATTTCAAAATAATAATTTAGTATCTCGAAAAATGAAAAAATCAGTTGACTTATTAATAATGAGAATAAAACTCTGGATAAGTTGTAAGTGGTGGGAATGGGCTTATAAAGTTGTGTGTGTGTGTGTATATATAAGTGTGAGGGGGGCAAATTACCAAAAGTAAATTAATTTCTGAAAGATAAATCAGTTCGTTTATATACTACACCGACGGAATCATTTGAGGAGGTTTGCGTGTTTGTACGACTGAAAAAAGAGGTTAATAAAATGGGACACCCACGTGCAAGAGCAGAAAGCTTTGAAGTCTGAAGATTGAGAATAGGCAGAAAAAGCCACCAAACTAGGTCATTACCCCAGAAAGAGAGAAAGAAAACATCAAACCTGAGAAAGTTCTCAACGTCTTGCCACTATGCAAAAAGACATGATAATAAAAAGACATCAGAAGACAGAAGATGGAGGCCGTGGAAGCAAACTCACGATCCTGTTTATCATGGTCTGGTTCTTATTATCAGCAGTGACAATCCAAGACACCCACACACATGTATCAGTGGAGTAATTACGTCTGAGATAATCGTTTCATCAGTTGAAGAAGAAAAGCACCACTATGGTGAGCTAACGTACACACACACACACACACACACACACACACACACACACACACGCACACATCGCTACAACAGTTTTAAAAAAATGTGATGGAACTTAAAAGACATTGTTGAATTCAACGTGTTTTATATTGAAGAAGGTGCAAGCTGCAACGTCTGAGATGGACTGAGTAAGTAAATAACTGAGTGAATAACTAAGTAAGTGAATAAGTGAGTAAATGAACAAGTGAATATGTGAGAAAGTAATTAGCTGAGTAAGTTAATGGTTTAGTAGGTGAATAACTAAATGAGAGAACAACTAAGAAAGTAAATAACTGAGTAAGTAAAAAACTGAGTAAGTAAATAACAGAGAAAGTAAATAACTGAGTAAGTAAATAACAGAGTAAGTAAATAACTGAGTAAGTAAATAACTGAGTAAGTAAATAACAGAGTACGTAAATAACTGAGTAAGTAAATAACAGAGTAAGTAAATAGAAGAGTAAGTAAATAACTGAGTAAGTAAATAACAGAGTAAGTAAATAACAGAGTAAGTAAATAACTGAGTAAGTAAATAACTGAGTAAGTAAAAAACTGAGTAAGTAAATAACAGAATAAGTTAATAACTGAGTAAGTAAATAACAGAGTAAGTAAATAACTGAGTAAGTAAATAACTGAGTAAGTAAATAACTGAGTAAGTAAAAAACTGAGTAAGTAAATAACAGAGTAAGTTAATAACTGAGTAAGTAAATAACTGAGTAAGTAAAAAACTGAGTAAGTTAATAACTGAGTAAGTAAATAACTGAGTAAGTTAATAACTGAGTAAGTAAATAACTGAGTAAGTTAATAACTGAGTAATTAAATAACTGAGTAAGTAAATAACTGAGTAAGTAAATAACTGAGTAAACGACTGAATTGTTTTTTTATTTTAAGACGGTGCAAACAGACGTGTGAGATGGATTTTCGCAGACTTGTGTTCCACGTCGTACTTCGGTTACTCCTTAACTACACAACAGGAGGTGAGTGAATGAGTTTCACTGGTTCACAACAGGTGAATCAAATCTTTTTCAGCAGTGGTGAGGTTTAAAGCCGCTTCCTTTTGAAACAGCACGTGCCTAAATACCAAATCAGTAAAGCTTATTATTTTTATTTAATTGAATTCTTTTATACAGGATCGTATAGTATTAAGTGTACTGGAGAGCTGACGGTGGATCAAACCATGATTTCAATCGGCTCCAACCTGACCGTACACTGCCGATCCAACACTAAACAATGTGGCCGCGTTTTCATCATCTTACTGGATCAAGTGGAGGTTCTGAATCAATCCAGCTGTTCCAGTGTGGTCACCCAGATCGTCTTGTGGCAGCCAAAGGCCTCGATTCAGTGTTTAACTCTGCAGAATGGGAAGCAATACCTGGTGTGTGGACGAGACCTTGTGGCAAACCGTAAGTCCTATTTTTATTCTATTTTAGTTTTCTGGAGTCACCAGAGTGAATCAGATGACTGGCTGGATGGATTATTTATTTGATCTGTTTTTAAATCTGTCTGTCTACTAAAGAGCCAAACATATACAGGATGAAAAAACAAATGCATAGATAAAAAAAATCGTTTGTACTAATTGCGTTTCTCTTTTTAGAAATTCCAAGCACTCCACAAATAACCGAGGTGATGTTTGCACGTGGCTCTCTATCCCCCACAATCCACTGGCAAACCTCTGATAATATGGACTCACTTACACCAATCTTAAGGATTCAAGAAGAAACACTTCCCAACAGGGTAAATGCTGCAGATGTCTAATTATTAACACCCCAAAAATGTATTATTAGAAGTACCAGAGTTATTATTTATTAAGAGACTTTCGTGTCCTGAACGGGTTTTGCTGTTTGATCTGATTAGATGGAGGTGAACGTGACACAGCTACATAAAGGAAAACTTCAACTACTAAAGGATTTGGATCCTCTGAGGCTTTTTCATTTTGAGCTGAAAGTCTGTAAAACATCTCGACTTTATAACTGCAGCCTGTGGAGTGAACAGATGAGACTTCGCAGCCCAGGCAAAGGTAAAACAAATGACAAAGACACACACACACACGACAATTTCAGTATCACCAATTAACCTGACTGCATGTCTTAGGACTGTGGGAGGAAACCCACAGGAAAAGCACACAGACACAGAAAGTCTCAGAAGTTTTGCTCAAGACCAGCTGGTTTATGAAGGAATAAAATACCGAATACTGGTCAAGAGTTAGTTAGTAAGCTATAACCAACCAGCGTAGGGTGTGTTTTTCGACCAGCTGGTTATTAAATAAATAGTTCAGCATCATGCTAACATGCTAACATACGTACAGAAGTTTTAAACTTTTTATCTCACTTCAGATTTGAGTATTTTTTCTAATTTTCGATGCTAATTTCTACCCCTCCTCCTTCAGCTCCCACTAATAAACTTGATGTCTGGAGGATAATTTCGAGAAACGAAGAGAACGGCACTCAGATTGTGAGACTTCTGTGGAAGGTTGGTGTTATATCTGCACTCGGTGGTCTTGTGGTAGAAACACCACAACCGAGTCAGTGCAACTGAAACCCTGAAACGGTTCCATTTTCTCATCGTGTTTAACCCTTGGAACACTAAACACCGGGTCATTTTCACTCACACAGTTATTGTCATGTCATTTTCATGCGACGTGTTGCTGTTGTCTGAGTTACGCGGTGGGACGATCTGTGACGTCACTAATGGTTCGGTTGATTCCCTCTTCATGTCTATGTTTTTCGGTTCGAGTGATTTTCACCCCGACATTAGTGATCGAGAGGAACATATTTTATGGGTGTAATTTACCCCGATGTTTAGATAAGATTAGCATTAATGTCAATGGTTGGCACCTTGATTTTAAAAAATAAAAGCTTTTGTTATATTTTTAAATCAAGCCCATATTTAAACGACATTTCTTATTGTTAATTAATCCGATCACTACCTTAAAGATACAACTTTCAGATCAAACTGAACAGTACAGCTTCAATAAAAATCATAAAATCCGACATCAGTGTTATAACCACGAGGGGGCAGTAGAGGCGAACTTAATCTTTAATACGGGTTACACAATGAGGTTACAGTCAGACATGTCAGTTTATTACAAATATCACAAATCTATAACATTATTTTAAACGGCTTATTCCAGTTCCACCATTGTACTTTTATTATATTATTGCATTTATAGGTATCAAAGTTAACTTCCGTGTTCTTTTGCATGTTCTCCCCTTGAGGTCTCATTTCGGAGTGATAGAGACATCCATCCATCCAACCATCCATTCATCCATTATCTAGTTTTACCAGCATCAATTTGAATACACTAAACACCTGAACATGTCGCTAGTATGTTGCACAAACACACACACACACACACACACACACACACACACACACACAATTATTACAGAATTACAGTCTCTTCGATCCACCCGACAACATGTCTTCTGAATGCATTCAAATACCACCATGCAGACATGAGGAGAACATGCAAATGCCACACAGACATACCGACAGCGATAATCGTGTCGCCTAAATGCCTTTGTCAGGTGAATTGTTGAAGCCTATAGAGGCCTAGAAACTTGGTCACGTAAACTAGTCATCATATCGTAATGTCGGTCCCAAGCCCAGATAAATAGGAAGGGCACGTGCGATAAAAAAAAAACATGGAGATCATAATCAGAAACAACGAAGTTATTATGACATTGTGATAATACACTGTGAGGGCCAAACAGTAGCAACCTGGCACTGATGGGGCTTGATCCAATGACCATTTGAATACTAATCCAATGCCTTCATTACCCACCACTCTCATCCATTATTGTTTCTTTCCAGACTTTTAGTGCAGAGGATTATAAAGGAGATTTACTTGTTCATGAATTGGTTTATAAAGACAAGAACTGTACGTACATTCTGAACTGCTCAGCCACGGATCTCTCTTACACCCTCCAACTACCCCTGGAGGTAACTGAGCTAAATGTCAGCGTCGTTACATCAGCAGGAAGTTCCCCCGCGGCCTCCGTGAGTTTGGCGTGTTCAGGTAAGAATGTTTTCTTCATTTCCACTTCACCGATGTCTCTTATACAAACAGTGGTGTTATTAAACCTGCTGGATGTCCATCCGGATCCAGTCTAACTTTGTTTATAAAGCACTTTTGAATACTTTCAAAAAGTGCTGTAGAGGAAAATATAAAAATAAATATAAAGTAAAAATGTAATTATACAATAAATAACAATACAATAATTAAATACAATTACAACACTGTCGCTTTCACACGGTGATTTAAAAACAGAATGTGTAGTGCAGGGAGGTCCAAAGTCCGGCCCCGGGGCCAATTGCAGCCCGTGTTCAAAATTCCAATTAAACTAAGTCTTGCAAACTCAACACATTTAATATTCAAATCTAATTAATTCCAGTGATTTATTTGTGTTCTGTCTGAAGAAAAAATGCAATTTGCAATCATAGTTTTTAATAATAGTTTACTTGCATTTCATATTAAAGCTTCGTAGAATGTCGGGCTGCATTTTTGACACCCAGACATTCTTACAAATCATTCAACAAATCTGGCCCTCGCTGGTAAAAGTTTGGACCCCCATTGGAGTTTTGTCTAATGTACGGGGGGCAGATTGTTCTAGAACTTTGCAGCTGCTACGGTGAAAGCACAATAGCCTCTGTGCTTAGATTTTGTCCTGCTTTATTATTTAAATAAATATATATTTTATGATATATTTTGTCCACTCATTATGTAACGATGCATAATGCTTTACACCACTTCTTACAATTTTGTTTATTTATTTTTTCAGTTTCCAGAACACGTAAACTGCTCGTGTCATGTCTCATGTCTGTGTGGACACCCGGTCGGATAAGTGCAACGCTGAGATTGGAATCCCAACCTCAGTGCCGATGTTTTAGTTTAAACGACGTACCTGTTGCACACCTGAGCAAAGCTTTGTTTTGTCATCGCTATAACAAAAGTGTGTTTTTGTTCGACAGACAGAGCAGCTCCAGATGTTTCCATAAAGCAAGTATCAGAGGAGACGATACAGCTGGAATGGAAGCCATCGACACCCTCGTCCAGTTCTGTCTCCCAGGACGTGCTGGGCTATGTAGTCCAGTGGCAATGCTCGGCAACTCAAGTCCAGTGGAAAAAAATACCGAAAGATAAAAGTTCACTCGTCATACAAAGTACGGAACCCATCACAACAAACATAAGAAATGCTAAGAGTATGTTTTTTTATTTATTAGGAAATGAACGTGACATTGTTTGTTACATTCATGGCAGGAAGTTGTCACTCAGTACGTTAATTTATTATCTCCATGTAACATGGGTGCATGTTTTGCACACAGGGATCAAACCCCGAACCATTTCACCTAATAAATGCACTGTATTGACTTGTAAGAAGGTCCTGGGTTCGATGTCTAGTTGGGGTCCAGGTCCTAACTGTGCTGAGTTTGCATGTTCTCTTCATGCCAATGAGGAAGTTTAAATACAAGCCATTACTTAATTGTATCAGAGCTACCCATGCCCTAGAACGCACAAACTAGTTGTAGTACGTTGTAGTGCCTGGATAAATAGGAGAATTGTCAGGGAGGGCATCCGGTGTAAAAACTGTACAAGTCAGTGGTGTAGATGTACTGTCGATGTACTACAGTGACCACTAGAGGAAGCAGGCAAAGCAAAAAGTAGAAGAATAATTTGTGTTGTATTATGCAGATAATGTATATATGTACTGTATTTATAATATAATGTAAATAATTGTTTTGGATGTTTTAGGTACTCGTGCTAGCCTGTGCAATTTCTCGCTGTATGTTGAGAGCACGGACGGTGTGTCCATGCCCGCTTTGGGGCACATTGTAACCCATTCACCTTCAAATCCAAAAGGTATGTCCATGCCGTTCGTCCAGTGAACCATAATGTATATTTTAATATTCATACTTATAAAGTGTGCTAATCAGGTGTGTATTCAGCAAATGCTTCAAAATAAAAATATTTTACCCGTTTCCAGTAAACCCCTGGGTGTTCTACGGGTCTCTACCGATGTTAAATGCTTAAAATGTTAATGTAGCGGGAGTCACTTATGATAACGATTGTATGTTTTGGCCGAACTGAGTTCTCTGTAAATAAGAAGGATGATTGTACTGAATTGAAGATACAAGACATGTACCACATGTTATATTTACACATGAAGTTACATCCTTTTGTGTGTATGTGCACATGAACGTGTGTAGGAGGGGTGGTGGGGGGTAGAGGAGTGTGTAGGAGGAAGTGTGATGTGGTGCAGGCTTTCTACCACACATGCAAATAAATACAGTGTGTGTTTGTTCACGCAACATGTTTTAGATTTTAGTTTTAACCAGTGCTGAACTTTTCCTGTTCAACCAGTATGAAATCCTGTAACTTTTTTAAACAGGGATTGTAAAACTTTTTTAAGATTGTAAAAAATACATTTAAAAAATGACTGTCAGGTGTGAGAGTCGAACCCACACGCTGAGACGCTGACGGCAGGTTTTTCCACCATATACTGAGAAATTTTACGTTCGCTTCCAGTAACCTGAAGCTCTGAATCACTCATCTGTGTTTCGTGCCTTCGTTCGGGTTGAAATGTTGAACGGATGAATGTTACCGTGACTTCTTAACTAGTAGTCTGACATCACTATTGACAGTCGTTTCCGCGTGCAGATGGAGTCACAGTCAGACTAGTTACAGGACCAAAACCAAGTTACAGGTACTGAGCAGAAAGAGAAACGATTATTGCTAAATGTTTGTGTCGTTCATGAATAATGACTTTGGTTCCTGAGAAACGAAGCAGAAATGAGCTGGAACTGAAACAGGAATCGTTTCAGCTTTACATTTGCACATCCTGTCCTGCAGTTGTGATGTTTTAGTGGACTAGTCGTGACCAGATTAGTCCGTTATCAGTGACAACAATAATTGCGGATCTCTGTTTGTTAGCAATTTTTTAGTTTGGTTTTATAATGCTTTGTATGTGAGACCTGGTCGCTGAGTCGCTGGTTCAAGCCACATTACCAACAAGTTACCACTGTTGGGCTCCTGAGCAAGGCCTTTAAACACCATTTGCCTCAAATTGTGTAGAGTTGCAATTGTAAATCGCTTTGGATAAAGGTGTCAGATGTAAATGCTGACAATGTAAATGACAGACAGATAGCTAGACAGGTTGGTAGCTAGCTAGCTCTGTCTGTAGCTCTGTCTAGCTGGCTAGATAGACAGACAGACAGACAGACAGACTTTGTAATACAATTACAGTTTTGCTCATTTTTCCTGCGTCTTACACAAACTTTAATGATACAAGGAACAAAGTCTTGTTGAAGAAAAGTGTCGTGTACTGTTCCAAATAAAGAAAAGCTACAACATGCTACCTGGGTTTAATATAAATGCCTCTTTTTTCTGAGAAGTAAAGTAAGTTGACATGAGTTGGAACTGAAACAGGAAGTGTCAGGCACTAGCACATCCGTAGTGCAGTTGTGGTATTGAGCCGGACTGGGCGTGACGAGGCCAGCGTCCCGCTACGTACCACCGTGCGGTTTGTACGTAACAGGCTGGAGAAGCAACAGCGGAAGACAATGTGCTTCTTTCATTTATCATCTGTTCCGAGTCGTTAAACGTCAGCAGCTTCACGTACAAACACGTCCTAAACGGACTCACAGGAAAGCCGCCGTCACTTCAGCATGTTTAGAAAGTTTTTTGGTCTGTGGTGTGGCTTTCGTTCGTCTCATGGGCTTTGAGCAGAACTCACAGTTTAGTGCATCAGACCAGATCAAAATAGCTCCTTATTTTTCAATTCCTGTTTGTTGTTGTGCAGCTCACTGAGTGTTTAGCATCTCGCTCGGCATGTAAACACGTCCGTGGGTCTTATAGTTCATATCTGAGTCCTCGGTGTGAATTTAAGGCTCAGTGGAGAGAATTATTTGGGCCATTTTAGAGGTTGTTGTAGTGGATTATTGCCTCATATGACCGGAATGGTCGCCAAAACATTTAAAAAATATTGTAAAATCATCGTTGACTAAGCAACGCTGTTGCTTTTTAATCTGATGGTTCTTAATAATATGTTGTATCAGTATGTTATGTGTTTACGGACGGACAGACAGACAGGTGGATGGATGGGGATATGGTAAGATAGACAAACAGACAGATAGACAAAGAGAGACAGAATTTTTTGCCTGCTTTACCCAAGGTGTAGATCTACCAGACCCAATATATCATTAAACCACAGAGCACGACAGGAATAAACAGCTTATGATATAATGCAGGACATAAAGTCTGACGTAAACATTATTAAACATTAACATACCGCCTGTATATTGTTACTTGTTGTACTATTTTCATCTAAAAACAATTTGCCAGTCCTTCTATAGTGGTGATATTCAACCAGCTCACACAGGATATCGAAACCGGTGATGGCTGTAATAATGAAGCTCATAAAATAGCCAAATAGGTTTGCATATAAAATACAAAATAAGACACACACACTACGTGTTTGTGAACTAAAATGTCTTGTGTGTGTGTGTGTGTGTGTGTGTGTGTATGTGTGTGTGAGTGTGTGTGTGTGTGTGTGTGTGTGTGTGTGTGTGTGTGTGTGTGTGTGTGTGTGTGTGTGTGCCAGGAACGTTCAAGACTTCCAAAACCCAGCAAACACGGCTCAACCATGCAAGGCCCGAGGTCAGTCCTGTCCAAGCTTCCACAGCGGGGTTCAACGGTAAGCTGGCTTTTTTATATCCTTGTGAAAAACTATGATGAATTAATGAATTAAAACTATGATGCTTTTCATAATTTGTCCCACCTTTGGGAATAAAATATTCACATACTATTCAATATATCCCACCCATTACCAGTTTATAAAAACACCAAACCCCCTAACTGTGCCGTGGCTAGGTCTGGCATGTGTGCTCACTGCTGCCCCCTAATACAGGGCTGCCCCCTAATCTGAACTGTGTTGGAGGGCCTTAATTTAAGTTGTCACTGTTGGACCCCTGAGCAAGGCCACAATGGTTTTAATTATAATTCGCTTTGGATAAAAGCGTCTGCTAAATGCAGAAAATTTGTAGTATATGTTACTTTAGATATATAACTTCACAGTTATTTTAGATTTTTTTCCACTTTTATGCCATCGTAAGTAATTGTTTTTAGTAATTGCGTGTAAAAATGATCCAGTTTAAGGAGACTTTTCTTTTCAGGTGGAACAATACTTGGAATTGTCCTGATAGCTGCAGTTCCTGTCATCGTCGTAGTAAATCTGTTGTACCTGAAATGTGTCCGGCAAAGGTAATAAAAGCCCATTTTGTTTGTTCGTAATTACATTTATGTCTGTTTTACTAATGGAATTCTCTTTAAATTATTTACAGAGTAAGGAAGGTCTGTGTGTCAGTGGGACCCTCGTGGCTTTTCGTGACTTTACCAAAGCTTGGAAACAGTAATGCTATCAAACTACTCAAGGTAACGTTTTACCCACCATGTTTAACCCCTGATTAGATCTTCAATCTGATGTACCGAGACCAATATACAATAATAAAACTGCGGTGAGGCTTATTTGTGCGGCTTATTTTGTTATAACACAACATGTTATGATGCAACATTTATAACACAACATTTATAACACAACATTTATAACACAACATGTTATGATGCAACATTTATAACACAACATGTTATGATGCAACATTTATAACACAACA
>JAOTRQ010000002.1:1681671-1692618 GCA_028565875.1 Hoplisoma paleatum | reverse complement strand
TTCCGATCAACCTAGTGCATGTTTTTGGACTGTGGGAGGAAACCGGAGTACCCGGAGGAAACCCACGCTGACATGGGAACTCCGTACAGAAAGTCCCCAGCCCGACTTCTTGCTGTGAGGCGACTGTGCTAACCACAAAGCCACTGTGCTGCCCCTACAGTAGATGATGGTAATGGACAATAATGTTACTGGTGGACAAACAGTTCAACCAGAACTGCCCATGGATGGATAGGTGGATGGTTGGGTGGGTGGATGGATGGATGGGTGGATCGACGGGTGGATGGATGGATGGATGGACAGCCAGAGAACTGCTATTGTCATAATACATCTCTGAGACAGACAGATACGATTCAGTCCTACATTTCACTAAAAGGTGCTTGATAACCGACTTTGTGTGTGCAGCATTCAGCAAAGAATGTTTTTTGTATGTCAACTATTTGCTAGACTAATTTTAACACAATAAATATGGCCCTTGATCTCTAGCCTTCTCAAAACAAATTAGGCATATGAGATAAACAAGTACAGCTATTACACACCTTTCCTTTACTGCTAATGAACAAAAGACTTGATGCTAAAATACCAGTCAGTACTCAGTATGTGCCAGGTTTGTAACAAAGCAATGGTCTAATCTGATTTGCTCTAGAGACTCAGTTTTCCAAAAATATGACATATTAAAAAGAAAAAAAACAATATGAGAGAATGACATGGTTTGTTTTTATAGAAAGGAGGTAAGGCAACATTACTACATGCCAAACAGAACAGTGTAAAGAGCCCGGAGGAAGAGCTACACAATGAAACTCAAATCAAAGCTCCATAAAATCACATACTAATACAAATACTACCTGTACACAAGTCTGTTCAACATGATTCACCAAGCTGCTAAGCCAATTTACAGAAAAATAAAAACAATGCTTATTAGAAATCCTTACAGTAAAAAACTAGCATCTATTCTATCTGAGAATTTGCTCAACTGTATTTTAAAAGTATTTTTCGACAACTATTGCACTAACTACATCTTCAGGGGAATTTTGACAAAATGCTTTGTGTAGTACGCTCACATTTATGTTGCTGGGTTGGCTTGTTAATGCTAATATAATATGCCACATTAAGATGTGATATTTGATGTTCTTGTGCATTTTAAAGGCAAACTATTTAAAGGACAGGTACAAGCTTTTAGATAAAATAATTATTAGAAGTGTAGCTTTTTGTTGTTCACTGAAAACTTAGCTTACCTAGCTTCCAATAAGTAGAGAAGCGAACTGTCAAAGTATAGGCTATATTCTAAGCAATTTTAGATTCCAATTTGTTTCCATATTCTACACATCTAACTTGTGTGCTCAATAAGATCTAAAGAGTTTTTCAGAAACATGTTATTTAAAGAATAAGTTGACAGTTCTTTCTCCAACCCATAGCGCTATGGGGGGCTGTGCATCTATCAGTCAGTTCTGCATCTCCAATTGATCTAGTGGCTTATTTTTGGACTATAGGAGGAAGCCAGAGTACCCGAAGGAAACCCACGCAAACCAAGGTAAAACATATGATAAATGTGTCCTAAAGTAAAATCCAACTGATTCCAGACATTTATAATGCTTCAATACATTTTCCATGAATAAAGCTAATACTGAAACCAGTAATGAGATTCACTCACAACCATCCGGCAGAAGCAGTAAACCATATGTACAAGACATATATACTAGCTCAAATACAGCAACACGCATGTCTATATGTGTTCGTCTCCCTATAGATGAGTACACATGCTGTGACATTTGGAAGTCATTTTGTTAAGATTTACAGTAAAGCTTATAATTCAGTCCAGAAGTGCTGACAATCTCATATGCATTATGTCTTTACATAATCCATTTGGTCTTTGACTGTTCTAATGACTTACAGTTCCTTGCCTTTTGTCATCCTGCCAGTAAGAAGCAAGTCTGTACACAAACAGCATGTGGAAGGAGGGATGGGGGTGTGGGGTTAGAGTGGGTGTTTGTTTACTTGGGCACAAGCTCAGAAACTTTTTTCTAGATTGCCTCACTTCCTGTGCATGTGCCGAGAGTTCAGGATTGTCTAGTCAGCCACACTGAGCTATGGGGAAAAAATCATGGTGAAATAATTGTGTAGGTTAAAAATATTGTAATAAGATTTTGTAATAATATTGTATAAAATAAGTAAGTTGTGCTCCAGTGTCTCAAGCCAAGACTTTTACTGCTTAAAAACAAAAGTATGATGGAATTTCTTGCTATATAACTAAGATAAGATGGATACATTTGTAATTACAACATAGCACAATAAGAGGCAACAAAAACTGGATTGAGAAGCATTCGGGACGGATCATCAGACAGTAGAAACGTACATCGTGTTCAGATGAATTCGAATCGCTGCTGCTTTGGGGGTTAAACAGACCAAAAAAGAAAACTACCAACTGTCATTTGCAACCACTGAAAAAAAAAGTTTTAATATGGGGCTGTGTGGCAATGTGATGACCGAATAAATGCAGAAAATGACTTTGCAAATCGCCATGAGTTCATCTGTGACATGCTAGAATTGTCTTGCTCTTGCTCTGTGGCTGCTGAACTCCTTGGAATAAAAATTAGACTGAAGATCCATAAAAACCCCTTTTGTGCTTTGAAGTAGCAACACATAACTATGATGAACTATCTTGAAATGCACACCTTGGTTTGAAAGCTGCTGGTGTATAATATATCTGAGGTTGGGCCCCCTAACTGGATCAGCGCCAGGACCATAGCCACCACTGGCCATGTGATTGATTCAGAGCAGAAATAATAGCAGCCATGAGGGGCCAGGGTCTGAAACATTACCTGCCAATTACAACAGGGGTACATGGGAAATGCAGAACATATGGGAGGCAACCTTGGTTTGAACACCTGACCTATGCACCCATACAATTTACTCAAGGGCAATACTACACGGTTGAGGTGATTACATAATGTTAAAGCCTTACTGCACTCAGCAGAACCACAGTCTGCTCCGCTCACGCCAACATACACACCAGAAATGCTCCATCTGATTGGAAAAGCTGAGAGGTGAGAAGTATTTTTAACACGTTGCTGACAGGCCACTTGACGGCATTCTGACACGCAGGCTAGGAGGGTGGGAAGTAAAATAAATGCAGAAAGAAAATCCCCCTGGAGCCAAATAATTTGGAGCTTTGTCCATCACCAAATTTGGGATTTGGGACGAAATATATATAAATATGAGTTTCTTTAATTTGTTTAATGCAATTTTTTATATTTAAAAAACATATAGAGAAATATCTTACTGTGTCACTTGGGTGCCTTGCATTTTCTATTCTAACACACCAGCACAGAGAATCTGAACTCTCCCTATTCATAACACCTCGGCTTAAATTTGTAGAGATTAACACAGGTTGTCTGGACACCATACAGTGGGTATAATTGTCAGTACCAGCAGCAGACACGACCTTGGTAGGGTTATAAGACTATGTAGTTGAGGTCTTCAAAATCTTTCTAAAGCTAGCTGACTAACGGAAAGAGAGGCACCTGTGTGGAATAACAATCCACAAAGTCAGAGTTCAGTAAGAATTTTAGATTTTACAATTTCATTCTAAAAAATATTTACTGTAGCAGAGATCAGATTTCTGGACTAACATATGCTTTTTATCCAAAGCAACACATAGACATTTAGATTATCTAGGTCAATGAGTTAAAGGACCTTACTCAACAGCATAATATCAGTAGTAGGAAGTGAACCACTAACGGTTCAATTATTATGTTTTATGTTGCCCAACATTGGGCGCATAGCTAGGGACAGTGGTAACCTAGTGGGTAGAGCTTTGGGATATCAATCAAATATTAATGGTTCAAATCCAGGCTCCTCTATGGAGCTACTGATAAGTCCTTGAGCAAGACTTTGAACCCTGTCTGCTCCAGAGGCACTGTATGATGGATGACCCAGAGATCTCTGATCTCAACTTCCAAACAAGCTGTCAAATGTGAAGAAAGAATTTTATTGAATTGTACTGTATTTTATTAATTGTACTGTACATTTGTATATTTGTAATTGCAAATAAAGGCTTTCTATTCTATACAGGATGTACAGCTCCTTGTAGAAATTCATTGCTCACTGGTAAACACTTATACTCAACATGTGAAGGAAAAGGTCAAGCCAAATATATTCAAGTAGCATTTTTTTGCGTCTGACATTGTCTCGCAGTAATCCAGAAGCAACAGACCGAAAACGTTACAAACCTTGAGCAAGTCGAAGGCAACAGTGGCAAAGAAATTTGTTTTAAAAATGCATGAAGAAAAGATCAGAGGAAAGAGACTCCACCATTTACATGAAAAATAAAAGCAAAGAATTGTACCTAGCGTAAAAGTTATTGAAATTATGTTATTTATGGTTTATTTATTCCAGCAACAGAATATACAAATCAGGTTATTGTCACATCTAGAAGGAGCAGCATTTTGTCTTTGGCCAGCAGTAGGAAAACTAACTCTGGAAAGTACTTTTTGGAAGGGTGCCATTCATACTGCATATGCAATAGGGAACTGGTTCTGTTTAAATTCAGAAAATAGATGGGTCACTTTTTAAATTTAACCCAAGTTACTAAGTATCATTACTCTAAGAGTATAGCTGCATTGAGAGTTCAACATCACAGATATTAATGTCTGTGCAGCTGAGGCACTCCCTAGTTCATCTGGAATCAGAATTAACTGCAGGATGTCTCATCTTTTTTAATATCGTGTCCTGATGAAATGCAGTCCTTGCAGCTGACCTGTTTTTTTACTCTTTTTTTTTATAAACACTGCCGCACACTAGTGAGACTGTGAGCTGGGTCAGCCAATAAACCTCTTACATCTGTAGTGGAGGTCTAATCTGTTACTGACGACATTTTCCACTGTGCTAGCGATTACTTCAGAGATTATAACACAGAGGTGAAGAGGATGGCTGCTTGGAAAGAGAACAGTAGAACCAAAGTTCTAATTGATTCATTATTCCCACAGTCAGTTGGAGGATGGAGATAAATCTCCTATATTAACGTCGGCATAATTTTCCCTTTGCATTCGTTATTGGAAAGGGAAACCATGGAAAAAAAGCGGAGGAGTTTGCTAAGTTGTGTCTTGTGTGGCCCTTTGCTTGGACCATGGTACAGAGAAGGGGAAAACAAGTAATGAATGGGAAAGACATTGAGTGAGATGGTGAGAGGGCTGCTGATGAAAGCAGAAAGCAGGGAAATATAAACTGCAGTCACGGCAGCTGTGTCCAAGGCTGCAGGGACGATGCACCAAGCCAAGTTCCATGTCCGCTCTGATTATGGCCTGGAACAATGCATTCCATTGTATGTCTATGTCTCATTGCCTAGAAGAACAGATCATAACCATACACCCCCTCCAGAGATACAATCTAGAAAATATTGAATAACAAATTTGGAGAACAAATAATTAAAAAATCTTAGGTTTTCCACAATTTTGGCCACCGGTGTAAATAACTACACACAAGTGAATAGCCCTAATTATCTCTTTATCATGGAACCAGTTTGTGGGAGGGATATATTAGTGCAGCATGTGCAGAACATTTAGTTCATTTGGAAAAATAGATGATAGCTAGACCACTGAGTCAAATCATCTCCCAAACTGCAGCTCTTGTAGGGTGTTCTGACTTTTATTGGTAAGTATATTTCTAAAGTGGTCCAAGTAAGGAACGACTTTAATGCAACAACTGGGCCGATACTCATTAATACATATGTCAAGTAATGGATGGTCCATGTGATTCCATCCAACAAACAAACTACTGCATCTCCAAATGTTGAAGAAGTTAATGCTAGTTCTAATATAAAGATATCAAAACACAAAATTAGTAAGATGGTTATAATGTTATAACTAATTGGTGTATAACAGTGCTATTTTTGTCACTGTATGGTTTTGTGTTTTCTTAAAATTATTACTCGGTATCTTCTGAATGGTGGACTAGACAGAATTACACCATGTTGAAATTGAAGAATCTCCCCAATGAAATGAGTCAGATTTGAAGTGAGTTCAATTAAGCTTTATGTAACCAATAAATCCAGGGTTTGAGGAGGACGGGGGCGGTCCACAACTTTTTTCTGTTAAAAGACCTCACAGACCAAGCATGTTAGACCTACAGACCTGCTGACTCACAATTAATAATATCTTGCCAAGGTAGAGAAGAAGATCTGAATGGAAAACTAAAAGAAAATGTAACAAGGCAGACTGGTGTAATCCGTAGATTAAAAGTGTCATTAAAAGTTGATAAAACACATTGACACTGGTCACACTCAGGCAAGATTATAGGGTCAGTCTTGAGGGTCAGAGAAGTATAAAAATTCCTAAATAAAGTAGGGGACCTTAATTTTGCATTATGAAGATCAATGAGGAAACATAAGGTCAAATAACATCTAAGTCGATATATGGAGGTTTGTAAAAGGTTTTTAAAAAAATTATCTTTCCAAGAATTAAAATGCTTAACAATTTGAAGTGTACATAAACGTATTCAAAGAATAGAAAACCTGAAAGTTCACTGGTTCTACCCACCCTGTTGACTGTGCTTTTATGATGAAGCTTTTATTACAAATAAACCACAAAAGGGTTGGTTGGAAGATGTATAGACATGCTCTGTTCTAGACCAAAGCCTGTATCTAATTGCATAATACACACTGATTCTTTTGTCATAAAGGGGTGGCACAAACCGTTCGCCTAATTACACAATGTGCATTCAGTCTTGCGAAATATCTTTTAAATTTGAGTTAATACTTTTAGATGAAGCATATCCGGGAGTTGACCTATTTCACAGCAATGTTGTTGCTGTGGGAGTCCAATTAAACTGGACTTTTGTGATCTTTGGAACTTCATTTAAACAGTAATAGAAGACAAAACTTTGAAGGATTAGCCCTGTTGACCAGGAGGTAAAAGACCAACCCTCTGGCCAAACCCTCCACCTTTGAAACAGCCTACCATAACGTTCTGGTAAAAACACTAATGAGGCTGAACTCGTCAGAAACCAGGTCATGACACTCTAATGATCATTAATCGACCTATGTGTGTCCTAAAGTACAACAAAACAAATGTGGTTTAACTGCCAGTATAGAGAAACACCTACATGCAAAAATCTCAGTTACAATATTCAAATTTTTTATGGTAAAGTGGGAGGGGGGGCTGTGGGGGAAGATCTGATGTTATTGTACGGGGTTTTTGGATAAGGGATTTTACTGTTGTGACTCTTTGAAGATTACTGGTAGCTTTATTCTGGCAACACAATGCTGATGGCTGCTGTAGCTGCTGCTGCAGAAGAAACTCAACCCACTTCACAGCAGTGAGTGAACATCGTGATTCCTAACATGTATCCTGGTGTACATAAAGGGTAAAGTGTTCACTGACACACAGCCAGCCTTAGAGCACAGGGTTTAAACTTTTACCATGAACTTTGTCCCTTGCCTGTAAGAATCTGACTTTATTTAACTATAAATAGACCAGTGCTTCTAAGCTGTGTCTGTCCAAATACTAAAACATGACTGCAGATTTAAGGCCATCACAGCAAATGATCACAATGTTTAAAAAGTAGTTTGGTTACGAGTTGCCACAGTTTACTAGCCTATTACTAAGGCCCATATCAACTGCACATTAATATAACTGGTGGCCTGATGTGATTTGTAAGTTCCTTCATTTTATGTTGTGACAAGTTCACACATGCCTCCAACACATGGGTTTGTGTCTCACCGTGTTGACAATGTGATCCTGAGTTCAGATGTTCAGTACTTGATAAACCATTTGTTTAAAAGATATGACAGTATTCTTTTATTTTCAACCATGCACTTTCATTTGTTTATTTTCAAGACGTATTTTACCCTGGTTAGGTTTGTGACAAGGCCAGGATCTATTCCAGTATCATTCTATTCACTTAAGCTTCATATATACAAATGCACGGCTATTTATAAATGTAATCCACATGTTGGCTCAATGCTCTGAACCCTAGGCCAGTGGTTATGGCACTGGACTAATAAGAAGGTCACCGGTTCAAATCCTACCTTTGCTAGGTCGTTTGCTGTTGGACCTTAAAGGTCAGTTGCTCAAATTACTTTGGATAAAGGCATTTGCTAAATGACAAAACTATCAACCCAAAGTCCTCTGTTATGCCACTAAACTAACTACATTTTCAAAAATATTATTCTAAAACTTACAAAGTCATTTCAAAGGTTCTAGGACTATTTTCTTCAAACACATTGTCCACTCAAGAGTGAAATTGCAACCTAAATTGTTTCAAGACCTTATTAACAATTCATCCAAAGTTATGAAAGATCTCAGAAACAGGAACCTGAGTAGGTGTATCGACAGACTTGACAAAAAATACAAATTATTGGATGTAAGTATTAACCATGAGGATCAGTGTTGCAACATTTGTGAGGAATTAGGTCTCAACATTTAAACAATGTTGTCAAATTTCCATATGAAATTCAGTGCAGTGTCTTCTGAAGGTTGGCAGCAATGGACGTAACCAAGCTGGGCACTCAGAACAAAACAAAATTTACCTACTGATACATTATTGTTGTTTGAATACAAATGACAGATTTTACAAATTTTACAAAAGACAGATATGATAACCATGGATGCTACTATTTAGTGCTTACAGTAGAAAACGCTTATTGGCGAAATATAGTTGACATTTTGAACTGTGAATAACTGTTGACCCGACATTAATATTATTATGGAGTCTTTGATTTGTATTTTAAGTCAGTTGCACAATGAGGGACAAAATAAGATATCTGACTTTAAAGATATTCTTCAAATGCAATGAGTCAGTTAAAGTAAGCTTTATATAACCAATAAAAACATGGGAGGGGGTGCTGCTGACCACAACTTCTTTGGTTATTGGATTCACATGCTTAACATTGTTAGTCCTACAGACCAGCTGACTCACAATAAATAATAACTTGGCAGGGTGATGAGTTAAACAATGCATGTGGTGGATTACTGACCTTGTCACTGCACCACAACTGACACATTTTATGCAGCAACGCCATGTACGCTCTATGTTTGTATGCATGATAAATGAATGTAATACAGTAATGTAATGCACTGTGATTTTATTGAGTTTTATTTTATGCCGGATAAATCCTTTATTACTCTATATGTTCATTACATTGTACCTTAGTTCAGACACCATGTCTCTTAATTTTGGATAAATAATGGAAAACTGATGTATATACAAGTTTATATTATATATGGGTTTATAAGGCATATTGTGCAAATACTTTTCATGGGAGAATGACTGAGCTAGGATCATAGTAGAGGAACAGAGGCCTATCCTGACTCCATTTCATTAATCGTGTGGTTAACCAAAAAAAGGTTGAGGAGAAAAGAACTCCTGCTCTGGGTTTAACTGTGGATTTGCACAATATATTGAGGCGCATTTCTTGGCCAGAACTTCAGCGATGGCACAAAAACAAAGGCAGAATATGAAAACGAAAAAGTGAACCATGGCATGAAGAAACAAATACATTTACTACAGAAAGCAGAAAGAAAATGAGAGCCAGCCAGAAGCATTGGTGAACACGGTAACAGGTTTCACCAATAAACCCAATATGAAACACTTAACATCTATATTTTGGTGATGCGCAAGTTATGTGGACAAAAGTAAGGGTTACTCAGTTTAAATTTTTTCAACAAGCATAACCACAACTGTACACTCCTTTACAGATATGAACAAACAATGACCAGTATGGTGTGGATTGCAGAAACTCTGGGGGACAGATCCCTGTAGCGAAGCACAACGAGAAAGATTTGAATAGTAACTTGTGCTTTTTTAAAAAATATATTTTCTTTTTTCATGACCACGTGGAGCAGTGGAATTTGTCACACCAGTGCAGTCCCATTTCCTCGATTCAGAATGCACCATTGCAACCAGATGACTTGACATCACTATAGTCACTAGGATACACAAACTAGTGTATTTTAGTGCCGATCCTTAGCTCAGGTTAAATGAGAGGGTTGCATCACAAAAAGCATCCGGCAATAAAAAAATATGCCAAATCAAAAAAATGTAGTCACCCCTACTGAAAGCAGCTGATGGGATTCCCGTTTTGTTCGTCTATTTTGAATAATTCACTTTGACAAATCAGTGAAAATCCTCTGCCAATATACAACCCAATCTTCCTTTCTGCAGCAATAACCACTTTCACTCACCCATGAATGCTTTTCACAAGACTTTAAGGTGTGTCAGTGGGAATCAGTGCCAATATCAAGCCTAACACTGACAGCCTGGCATAAAAATGACATTCCAGTATACCCCAAAACTGTTGCAGGCCACTGGAGTTCCTCCAGACCAACGTCGTCAAACCGCACATTTATGGAGCAGGAGCAAAATCAAGCTGGAACATGTAGGGACCTTCCACAAAGTGTTACCACAATGTTGGAGCATAGAATGTATTGGAATAGTTGATCTCACACATCTGTTAACAATATGTGTGAGGCTGAATCTTAATTAGACTTGAGAAATAGGAGTGAAAACATCATTTAAAGTGTAGATAGAAGTGAACGTGATTTAAAATGAGATTGAGTGCAGTAAGTGCAGCTGAAGTGTAAGAGAATAAAAAGAAAGCGAGGCAGCACAACAGTGAGCGAGGGAAGAAGAAGAGAGGGAGTGACGGAGCATTGCTTTTCGGAGGGGCAGGCTGAACAAAGAGGCTTTTGTGTGGAGTGCTGAGAGAGTGGATTGAAGCCAAGGCTTAGGGAGTGTTCACCAGTGTGCACTAACTGCATTCCTGCACTGAGATTACAAGACTCGTCTCATTTTAACCTCAAGAAACAGACTTTAACCCTTTCCTTCCTATTTCTCCTGCTTTGTTTTTTTCTCTTTTTGGGTTTCATAGACTCCCCTCTCCTACTCTTTGTGTGTGTGTGTGTGTGTGTGTGTGTGTGTGTGTGTGTGTGTGTGTGTGTGTGTGTGTGTGTGTGT
>JAOTRQ010000002.1:1661518-1681571 GCA_028565875.1 Hoplisoma paleatum | reverse complement strand
GTGTGTGTGTGTGTGTGTGTGTGTGTGTGTGTGTGTGTGTGTGTGTGTGTGTGTGTGTGTGTGTGTGTGTGTTTACTAGACTACTCAACAAATGTGTGAATGCGGCATTGGACATCCTGTATATGAGAGAAAACATTCAGGATGTACTGGTGATAGCAGTATGGAATGTGACAAAAAGCAAATCTCATACCTGAGTCAGCTATTGCATGGCTTGCTTAATCACCTGGTGACTGAATTTAAAGCAAAAAAAGATACTACACTGATTCATGGTTCTAATATTTCATTTTCTCGAGGGAACTGTTATACTGCCCCCTCCTGGAAAGGTGTAGTATGTTTTATTTTATTATATCAATTGCACATGTGATGTGCAGATCCAGAACAAATATAATATGTGGATAGATTATCATCCTGCAAGAATGATTTGCAACTACAAGTATCAAATGTGTGGAGCCCTGGAAAGCTCAAGTGAATTTATTAAGATATAAGTATCTTTGTGCCCAGGTTATCATTGTATAACATTGTGATCGTGATTTACTAAAACCTTAAACATACAAAGTAAATCAGAATTTTTGATCATGAATTAGTTGGCCACGATTTAGATAACGTGCTCATGTTAGAATAAACCATGAGCATGAAGCAGAACTTTGTAAAAATGATTAACTTCTACTGGATCATATTAAATAAGTTACTGTTTCTGTCCCAAGTTACACAATTGTGCCAGATCAAATAATTTGAGGCATTTTATCATGGATCTATTTAACGAAGGGTTTACCATGGTATATGCACAAATATATACTGGCAACTCTAGCTCCCCAGCATAATATAATTACAAGTCTACATATGCTGAGCATCATTAACTGACAAGCCCTCAATTAAGTTAATATAGAACACTTTTTTCTAATAATTTAAATGGAGTGCTTAAATTAATAAAACAAAAGCATAATTTTGTAAATTGAGAAATTGATTTAATAACACTTGCACATTTTATACAATTCGTGCTCACATTTTTACGAAATTGTTCACATGTTTTAGGAAAGTAGATAAGTGAGGACAAGATTTTATAAAATGAGTGGACTATTTTGTAAAACAAGTTCATGATTTAGGAAAACTAGGGCAAAAAAACATTTAGTAAAATGAGAGCACATTTTTTAGATGCCGACCCCCAGAAGATGATGTTTGGATCTCTAAGGGGCTTCATATAAATGTGGTTAGACTGTCATCCTGCATTCAGTCTCTATAATTACAATAATATTTATAATAATACTCATTTATTTATTAAAATTTTACATTATGAAAGAACTTGACAGGTTCGTAGCAGGGAAGGAGCTGGTGCACTCGGATACAAACTTCCAAAACCATCACCTTGCATTCAAACTCAGGATCTTCTCACTATGAGATAACACCAGTGCCGTAACCTCATGAGCTCGTGTACCATGTCATGGCAACAGCAGTAAGTACTGTAACATAGGCTTGAATCATGAATACAATACAAATACAGAATAGGCATAGCACACATGAACTTAGTCACTGAACCTGAAAGGGTATCCAGGCACTGCTTTGCCAAATTAAATATATGAACAAATAATTCACAGTGATTGTAGACAGTGTGTGCTTGACTGAACATAGTCACACAGTTGAACTGTAGCATTGCTTGGCTCTTAAAATCTTAGCTCTATGACTAAATAAATCATGTTCAACATGCTTGTTGCCAAGAGTTCAAATACTCGTGTCTATCAAATTCCAAAATATTCCTCTGTTTCAGCTGTAGCTTCACACAAATTCAAGTCACTCATGATGTGGGTAATTATGCTGTATTTTTGAATATTTTTACAATTGTAGGTTAAAGACTTTGCTCAGGATACCAACAAAGTCAGCTTGGTAGTTGACTTGATCTCATGACTCAAAAAAAAAGAATTCAAAAAAAAAATAATTTTATTTCTATTCTTAAACTTCCACAGTCTGATCTGGGAAAGTCAATGCATTTAAATAGTATTTCAATCATATTTCATGTATATATTTTTTGACCAACAACATTTAAATACTAATAAACTTTAATAAACAACATAACTTAATTACGTCAATATTTAATGAAAAAGTTATCTGCTGCATCTTTGCACATTGTAATGGTATAAAGTCCAGTCTGGGAAAATAACATGAAGCCTAGTATTTAATAAGATATCCTGCAGCGGAAATCATTTTTGGCATTTTTCCTCTTTCCCCCCAGTTCAGTCATGTCCAATTTCCCAGTGCATCTCCAGCCCATACACCACTCCCTAACAGACCTAATCGAATGCATGTGCTGCAAACTAGTGCTCTTTTTCATCATAATACATTCATACATTCATGTATTCCAACAAGGACAAACATACTATGCTTTCTGTAATACTTTACCACAAGAAAAACCATTCAAGTTGTAACTTTCCATCTGGCCCAGCAACATGTCCAACCAGTAATAGTGTTTAGCAATGGTGGGTAGTCTATTAAACCCACAGTGAAACCTAAGCACCTGGATGATCTCAAAAGCTTTAAGATAAATTGTAAAGTCTTCTTACATTTAGTTAATTCAATTTTACTAATTAAGTTTTGCATAACAGTTTTCTTACTGCTAATGAAAATATTATATAGATTATAAAGAATCTATAGTTTGTGTTTCAGCTTTGAGATTCAATTTTGCCTTAAGCTATTAAACTATTTAATGTGGCAAGGATGACTATAAATCATTTTCAAGCCATGGCAAATAATTCTGTTTTTCTAACTCATGGAGCTAAGAACAGCAGCACTACAAGCACACCATGACATCTAGCCTGTAATAAATGCTCCAAGAACTTGGTCTGATGATCTTGGTGCGTCAATATTCAATTCTCCTTCTTTAATTCTTTAACTGCTTAAAGTAATTATGTCTAAAACAAAGACACAATTGACAAACAGTGTGTTCTTTACATGGGTCTAACCGAGCGGTCATAGAAAAGTCAAAATAAATTATAGAATAAGTGATGCAATACATGACAGCAGAAAGTCTGGGAAATAATCAAACTGTTAGATCTTGCATTTATAGTGCTGTACAGTTTGCAGCAGAAGACTCAAGGAGTGGATAAATGAACACATGAACAGGTAAGGTTTTGCTTTAGTCTTATCTGTTTAACTCTTATTACTCATGAAGAAGAACACTGGCTGCTATGTTTTTCTAGATGTCCAGGTCAACAGCACATGTCAACAGAAAAAGTAGAAGAACCGTGAAAGTATCTTAGTATAAACATTTCATGTATGATGATGGAATTCTACCTAAAATACTGTACATGAAATTTTAGAGGTGGTACCGACAGTTACGATTGGTTTTCTTTGATAGATAGAGGTTCTGCTGCAACTGCAACCTCTGCTGATTGGTCGGAGCACCTGAAGTAAAAGGAGGTAATAAAACAAAGCAGCATAGCATTTTTGTGAAATGCAGCAAACCTCTGGTGGTGACAATATGCATACCTGAGAGGCAATGTGATGGTATGTGGCTCTGACCTACCAGAATTTAGGGAAGGGCAATGAGCTGCCCCCTGTGAACCATGATGAAAAGGGAAACATTGAATAGGGAAATATCTTCAGTAATGGTTAATTATTTGGATGTAGTATTTTTTAAAACTTTAATGCTGATGGGTAAAACATCTGCTTTACTACTTCTGTTTCTGGTCTTATTGTCTTATGTCTCCCCTAAGTGGGATCAGCATCTGGTTGCATCAATAAAAGGCAAATTTTACATACTTTGTGAACAATATTATTAAATCCTCTTTCCCTTGCTAGTTTTCTTAACACTACCAGGTTGCTGGTATAAGATTCACGAGCAAGGCCCATCAACCTCAATAGCTCAAAGTTTATTCAGTCATAAATGTAATTTAAATATTAATTAATGTTAATTAAAACATATTTAAGTTAAAGACCACAGATCACAACATTTACAATATTTTATGAATGTGATAAGTGCTTCAAGACAATGCTAAGACTCATTTTGCACAACTGCTTAGCTTCTCAACAAGTGTGCACAGATGCTAGAAGACAACAACCCTCAGCTCAGTTTTATACGGTGAATGTTTAATTGCTGGATTTTTTTACAACTACGATTCACAATTGTATTAAAACTACGATGTGTGTCTTTTTGTGACAGTTTACACATTAACCTTGCTGAACCGCCACTCCTATTCAACAAGACGTATCTTATCTAAAAGCTATACAGCCCCCATTACAACTACGCTCATCTGACACCTGTTCCAGACATCCATAAAGACTTTCATATATGACTCAGATATACCAGCTGCGGAAAAACAACAGCAGAACACAGCATGAGACCTTGACCCCAAAGATCACTGGTCTCCAAGCAAATCTTATCTGTATGCTGTGAATTCGGCATTACATCAGTGTACACTAATGTTTACTCTCAGTCACAAAGTCACACAAACTGGTCAACAGTTCAACAAGTGGGTCATTCGTTTGCTTCCGATCATCCCCCAAACTGATCTCTGTCTAGATATGTGGAAGATGTCCATAAAGCAAGATCTATTAATAAATGGTTAGATGAACTTAGTATAGTTGAATTCCTCAAAGACCTGACATCTACCTTTTTGTGCATGGATTGGAACACTGATTGCAAACTTAGCTGTTTTGCTTGGCAAATTTGTCCAACCAAAGTTCCTCTAAATTACGGTAGAATTTTTGAGGTTTGGTCTTGCTAAAACAGAAATTGACTCTTTTCTGACTGTTGCAACAGATTAAAAGTATGAAATGTAATTTGTGTCAGAACAAGACCTATTAGCAATGTACATTGGTAAAACACAAACCCAATAAATATAGCATGGCATTCACATATTTTTGGACATACAGTGAAGCTGAGCTCATACCTTGATTACTATAGACACAACATGTTCTCTGGTCTGTATTGTCTTGTATTGGATCCAATGTCCACGGTGTGATTTGCATCCGTTTTACACTCATTAATAAAAGCACAAACTCCAGCCAGTTCCAACTTTACTTACTGCCATTAGGTGAATCATAAAATAAATAATATACCTTGTAGACAGCCGTTTTCTGGCCTGTCATGTGTGTCCATTGTGCACAAAGTAAGTATTATATATGCATTTTTGTTTGTTGAGTTTAGTGTGATGGAATTCCACAGAGCCCTCACATCAACCTTTTTAAACTTAAATCTCCAATTGCAACTCACACATGATCTTGAGTGGATGTGTACACGTTTCTAGAGACACACTTCAAAATGTAATGGACTGGAGGTTCATACAGCCAGAGCTGGATTAATATTTTGCAAGCACAAACTCAAATACTAATTATGAAAAATATGTAGAAAATAGAACTGGCAAGCTGGTACAAATCAGCCTACAAATAATCGCATATTTTACAAGAGAAAATGGGAAGGCTTTTAGCTAGGAGGGTGTAAAACACAAAGCGTCAATGCAATTATATCCCACTGACACACAAAACACGTGTTTGGACTTCTAACTTTTTGTAATCAGCATTTAGCAAGATGTAAAAATCTTGTCGACTTTGCATTTGAGAGAAAGAGCAGAAATACATGCAAGCTGAAAGTAAAGCGCTGTATGCCGCTAGCTCACATGTGGTCAATGTTAATCATTTTAAACGGTCACATGAATTATTACTCAAGGCACTATTACAAAACCAAGCTGAATTGTAATGTGGAGGTCAGCAGAATAAGCTGTGTAAAGCCAGATGTTTATGATAAGTATTTGTACTTATTTATTTATAGGGAAAATATATTTAAATGAAACTGTGTACACTAATGTATAGTGAAAAAAGCAACAAACTTTGTGTAACAAACGTCTTAGTGAGAGAAAATGTGAATTCAGGGGGTATTTGTATGAAAAAAAGTTCTGTCTTACCAACATGCCAGCTTTCAGTGTTAAACAAAGCTTTATTTAAGCTCTCATGTTAAATGACAAAGCCTAAGACAGTTTGCCTCAATTTCACACCCAGGTTCAACCAAAAACTGGTAAAACTTTTCTATACTAAATGTATCAGGCGATATCGTTATAGATATCGTCTTTTTTTTGTCTCATATTTAAAAGCATAATGTTCTTTTTTTTAAAAGCATCTGTTTAAAATTAGAGTGAGTAAAACACAAACCTAATAATAAGCGGGCTGTTCACCTTTGGACATATGGTGTGCTTGAGCTCATACCTTGTTCATTACTGACACATTATAGGTCCATTTTTTCTTTCTGCCCTAATCTCATAAACTGGTTTGTCTTGTGTATTGTAGCCAACAACAAAGAGGGGTAGCAATATTTGGAACCTTAAACAGGATGAAAGGCGGGTTCTGATCTTATTAATGTAGAGCAGGGGAATATTATATGTCTGACATAACACTCTTTGAGATGAGACCGGAGTTATTAGATAGCACAGATACAGTGTCCGGTGTGTGACAGGCATCTGGCCGCACATAAACTTGTAATCACGCTACTCTCTAGTGCACCGTACTACGTAAGGAACGCAGCAGGTTAACAAGGGTCCAGATGGGCCTGAGAGCAGAGGGTGAGGGGTATAGGGGCAAATAACACTGCCCGAAGAAGACCTGGCTGGATGTTGTACAAGAGCCGGGTGGTCTGATACGGGAATGAGGAATGATTGGATCGCAGAAAGAACAGACGGACTAAATATCAAGAAAACCGAGGAGCCAACATCAATCGCAGTGGCCAGGCTGAGCTGCCATGCTTGCGAGACTTGATATAGTGTACAAATGAATGTATAGTGTGTGAGAAAACTATGTGCCACACACTGCTCAAGCTGCCACTGTACTGGATCACCGCAACCATCCCTAAGATCTCTTACATAATCTCTAGGGAATGAACAAGACACAAAGAGTGAAGCATGCCAACGTAATATTGTACTGACTGGAGGTTGGCCCACATATAGTGTGTCTGTGTGAGTGCTGGGAAAAGGTGCTACCATTTGGGGAGAAACTTAAGCTTGCGTAATGTAACGGAGACTGTTCTTCTAAACATAAGTTACTTACTTTATTGGTCAATTAAAGGCAAAGCCAAATCAAGACTAGAGCCTTGCCATCTTTATAGGTAAAGTTATTTCCAACTAGTTACACATTTCAATTCCTGCTTGCAAGACTTGGCTTAACTGTAAACACTCATACTATGAGGTTGCTGATGTCAAGACATAAACCATTAAAGTCTACATATGAGCATAATACTGTGTAGCATAAAAACCTTGCATGAACAGAGATTGACACCTTTGATTTAGCTTAATACAGAAAGGATGCAAATATTTTTAACCTAGATCCCATAGTTAAAGCTATGTAAATTGTAATGCTACAACTACAGTTTAAAAACATGCAAGCAGGTTGATATGAATCTAAATCTAAATGCATATAAATGTGTAGCTACTAGGATGCATAAACGTGTGCGTTGCAATGCCGGTCCCAAGCCCAGCCAAATAAGTCAGTAATGATATCTAGTGTAAAACCTATGGCAACAATCCTCTAACAGGAGCAGTTAAAAGAAAATGAAGAAATCTTAATGTTAACCTTTTGTTATTTATGTATCTGTTAAATCTTAAAATATAAGCATATGATACAAATTAACCACTCATAATATAAGTATATCACCTCAAATTCCTTAAAACAATGCATTGTTAAAAGCGCTACACAAAGACCATTTAATTAAACTGGTAATTACTCCTTTATAACCTGTCTGACAGCTTTTACTTCTTTCAACATCATAGGTGTGAAAACGTTGACTGACATTTCAAAGAAGTGCCAAGAAAGCTGATGACTGATGTTATAAGAATATGTAAATGTATGCATGTATGCATGTCCTTCAATAAAAAGTAATAAAACTGATCTAAAACAATTGTTTAAATATAACAATCCCAAATGTATTGTACTTACATAATTATACAAAACAAAACAAAAACTGCAGGTGCATAAACTCAGCAGTAAACAGTATACTTTTAATAAATACTATCCTGCAGAACATGATTGAATTTCTATAATTAGTAGTGCCTGCTTTAGACACTAATTGGTCACCATGCCTGGTATGGTTGGTTAACCAAACGTTGTTCTTAAGAGCTGTTTAAACACCCATATTGGCACATGTGCAGAATGTGAGTAGAGCCATTGGCAGAATAATATACCCTCCACAAATGCAATCAGTGATCCCCATCAGCATGAGACACATTGCCAATGCTAAATTGGTATACAAAAGCAAAAAAAAAAAATCATTTTAAACTTATTTGGTTTACTCACCACCCTAAAATGACTGCTCGCTTAAGTGAATTTATATTAGGACCTTTATTTTCATTAGTGCGTGTGTGTGTGTACACAAATGTTTATGAATTACTGACACAATAGTGGTTAAAAAAAGTAAGAAGCCTCAGGGTAGTCCACTTAACCCGATGTTCCGATTACCTCATGCTTTTAAATTCCACCCAGAGTCTGGTGATTGACTTTCCACCAATGAAAACACGATGGGAAGAACCAAGGGTGACAGATCAGAACTCTACATTCCATAGATCAGGTAGGTGTGGAGGTTTGTATGGATGTAACACATGCTCTATGCAAGCACGCTAGTGTCAAAAACTGCGCTATTTAAAAAGTGTGTGGTGAACGTGTAGGAATCTCTTTGTTAGCTTAATAATACTGTACTTTAAATTTCCTCTTCACATGCTTTAAATAATTTGACAACAAGCCAGTGACTTCCATGCCTGGATGACTTCATGTTTCTATTGATGTGTCATCTGAATTAAATAATAAATACACTTCAACATGAATTACTTTTACTGAAACTAACAACACAAACAAGTTTTCAGAAATACAATTAAAACATTGTGTGACTTCTTTTATCTTTTATAACTAAGAGTAGTATATAGATATATCCATGCAGACACGGGGAGAATGTGCAAACGCC
Organism: Hoplisoma paleatum; assembly: GCA_028565875.1. Lineage (NCBI taxonomy): Eukaryota > Metazoa > Chordata > Actinopteri > Siluriformes > Callichthyidae > Hoplisoma > Hoplisoma paleatum. The sequence continues at coordinate 1,672,645 of JAOTRQ010000002.1, read as the reverse complement.
ACACCGAAAGCCCTGAATCCCTTTACCTAGGATTCAAACCTAGGCCTTGCTTTGAGGCGACAGTGCTTTTTTTGGAAATGATGTTTGTAGTATTTCTTTACTAAAATGTGGGCCTGGGGACCCACCTCAAACTCAGCACTGTCAGAAGAATGATGTGTTCTTTCTTTGTCAGTATGGTTTTTTTTTAACATTTAATTCACAGGCTTCTTTCCATCAAAAAAATATGTTGGACTAGATTTTCTGATGAGCCTTGTGCAGAATAAGTCTGGGGGGAAAAATAATAACTAAAATAAATATACGTTTATTATAGTAGCAGTACTATACATACTAGTGTACTATACATAGTAGTTGGTGCATATTGTGAAAAGAAGTAGTTTTCCCAGGGTCAGAGATCCAAACTAGTTTTCCGGCGTAAGCTTGGAATTGAACACTCAACCTTAGTTTCAGTCACACCAGTTTATAAACATCAATTCACTTTTTGGACTATTTGCTGAAAAGTATAAGAAAAACACAAACATACATCGATCACTGTATGATGATATGACACTAATTTAACATTTAATAGTGGTTGTCCACAACATTAAAACATTACTGAGAGAAGTCAAATGAACACAGAGAACAAATGGATGTAAAAATGGGAAAATATTTACAAGATTTACTGACATGCCAAAAGTCAACAGCAGATCGATTCAAAGTTATGGCATGTTCTGCCAGTATAAACAATAGAATTCGATGAAGGCGGCCAACAAAATAACTGCTGGAACACTGCTAAAAAATAATCTTCTGTTTACTTTAATATTGCACAGTGTGCCATGTGTAGCCTGTCCAGAGTAGTCATGAATTCAGACACATAATTCATGATTTAAAAGATTGAGATGGAATGAAGCACAAATTTTAGTTTGATGGCTGTTGCACTCTGGTAAATCACTTTTCTTTTGAAGTACGTTTTGCATTATATATTGTTTGAAAATAAACTGTACTAAGTCAAGCAACATAAATATGCAAAATAATCATTCTGCCAGAAACCTTTTGACAAGGAGACCATACGCTGACAAAAAAGTCTAGCATAGGCATGTGCTAGTCTAAGCTACTCTAGGCAAGTCCGGCCCAGGGGCCAATTGTGGTCCATATTCAAATTTCCACCAACCCGCAGCCTCTGTCATAAATTCAATATTTAGCTAGTGAATCGATTTTCTTCATGAGGATCAAAACCATAATTCATGGAAATAAATGCATTTTTAAACCATTTGTCACATTTGACAAGCAAAACAGATTTTGTAAACTCATCAGATTAAATATTACAATCGAATTCTGTCTGTTAAACTATTTTTCTAGTCTGAAATCAAAATATTAAAAGTCACAATCAAGTGTACAAATAACCCATAACATTAACAGACAGCACTACAACTTTTTTGACAAAAGCTGGCACTTTGGTCCAAGATAACCCAACTAACATCATTACAACATTAAGTTGTTGTTCTTTGCATCAGATTTTATCAGACGAGTTTGAACTATATGGCTTCCACTTTGCATAAGAGTAATCATTTGCATTTTGTTGATACACCAACAAAGTCACTGACACTAAAGTTTTTTTCTATTTATTTGAATATTCTTGGGCTCATGCGATTACTTTCATTATAAAACCATATCAATTTGAAAGTATATCTGTCCAGATCATCAAATGTCCTATGCATTCAATATTAATATTTGACCTTGCTTGAGCTTATAAGTAAAATACCTCTTAAAAATCAAGGCTACAGAAGACAACAGACAACATGATTATGGTATGACCATTATGAATGTTTGTATATTATCCAAAATAGCTAAATCCTATGAGAATTAAAAACAGACTCAGTTTTTATTGCATACTTGGGAAACATATCCGAGGTAAGTACCCAGTTTTACTCAATTCAAGCAAATCAGATTATGCAACAGAAGTTCCAATAAGTATGAGGATGGTAGAAATTTGTTTGAATTGACATTAACTAGTCAGGACATACAAAATGTGGACAAACATTTTTCTTAAAATCACCCATTACTTAATGAATTCAAGGGTTCAATTTAGTCCCATCATGTTAGGATTATAAAATAAAAGCCGACCTTCACAAACTTTTGAGAGAGAACGAGTCATTCTAAAAAGTGTATTGAATAAGTGTTACTCTACTGTCAGTTTGTGAAATTTCTTTTGTCTTAGTTATTCAACTATCCAGTCTGAATGGAATTAAAAAGAGAAGAACCCCAGCTACATAGCCACAATGACAGTATTTTAATCCTTCTCTGGCAAAAAGCCAAAGAAAACAATGTAATAACCTGCACCAAAACTTTCAGAGTGTGGGTTTGTATAACCAAGCAGCTGTACGCAAGCCTTAAATCACACTGCCAAAAATCATAAAGAGTGGTATAAAACATGCAGCCACTGGACTATTCAGCAGTGGATGCATGTGGAGTGATAAATCACGCTTTTTAATCTAAGTAATCATTCTCATAAAGGAAACAGAGTACCACCAGAATGTGACCTGTTAGGTGTTTGGATTCATAATGACATGCTAAAGATAAAGCATCTGTATGTGTAAACATTTAAATGTTATATGTAGACATTTAAACATTTAAAGTCTAGTGCAGTTCATTATTAGTAGTCCACAGTCAGTTTTCTCTTTCACTCACACTAACACACACACCTACACACACACTTTATTTCACAAAGCTTGGCATACAAAGCTGAAAAAACTTTCCTAATATTAATAAAAGTTAAGAAATGGCGGCTTAAGTAGTGCTCTGCGTTTTAGTTGTGGTATAAAATGACGGGTTCAGGGGAAACAGAGCGTTATAGGTAAAATAAACCTCCTCTGAGGAAAATAAGCCAACCAGGGTACAGCTCACCTCACAAACTCCAAATGAGCTCCGATTAAAAAAACATGCCAAATTCCCCCCATTTAAAGGTGCTTTTTACGATCTGACTCTATAGAAAAGTAAACTGGTTTCACATTTAGACTTATGTGGCTCCACTGAGAACACTGTCAGTTCTCCAGACAAATGGACTCTTTGGAAGTTCAGACAAAACAGCACAAAGCCAGACAAGCCAGTCTTCCCTGTCAAGCATGTATCTCACAAGAGGCTACAAACTCATTGTAGATGTCTCGAATGTTGTTTTCCTTTGAGATGCTAATTTACACCTAATAACAGTGTGAACAGGAAAAAAAACTATTATTATTGCTTAGTTCACAGTTGGGTTCTGATATATTGCAATAGTTAAAATGCATTTAACTACAGTATAATGAGCATTGTATAACTACTTAGTCAAGTGAACAGCATTCAGTGATGGTAGATTTTCAAATCAGTACAAATAAAATAAAATTAACATTTGAGAGGTTGGGCAGTGACATTGAGATGGAAACGGAAAGCCATGGTCATAATTGCCATTTTAATTTCCACTAAAGGATTTAAAGTCAAGACATGACTTGACTTTTTTGTGAATTCTACTGTAGATCTCCTTTGGATACTTTTCTGCTTTGTACTGTTTTGTTACTGTTGTATTGTTTATTATGGTTCTACATACAATATGCCTTTGTATAGTATTTAATTCGATTTAAATGGGACACCTGCACTAAGTAAAATGACATGGCGCTTCACAATTACACAAGTGAAATAACACTTTATTTAGTACACTATGCTGTCTTGTATAATTACTTTTACACAAAATGCAGTTTTTGTTAAATTTGGCCAACAAGTGACAGCTGTTTAAAATTTAAAATGGTTTCATGATTGTTAAGGCACACGCAGTTGATGAATAGTGCAAGTATGTTATGCATACATGTTACAGCTCTGAGGAAGAGTTGGTATATGAGAGAAATATGTATGTCTGGATTTCTATCTGCAGTCATCAAGTACTGTTTGCTGCATGAGGCAGAAGATTATTAAGACTGTAATGGGGATTGGACATCCCAACAAAATACCATTTGTAAATGATTAACTTCAAGCCCACCCAGCTTCGTAAACCACACAGACCATATACACATTCAGTGTATATATCATTGAAAATGTTATCCATTTCATAGTTCTCCTTTCACTCCCCCTCCCACTATTTTCAGGAAGCCAAGCTATTTTTGTAAAACCTCAAAAGGCACAAGTGGTTGAAATATAGTGATGAAAATCGTACATATTTTATGATCAGATGTAATGTGTGTGCACACCTGAAATAATACAGGTTACACTGTACTGTAAAGCCCAGCAGAGCTCTCCTTCATCTAACACCACAGTCAACACCAACAGTCCCAGCATCAATCACGATTTACATTAAGCAGTACAGTAAATCTGGATTCAATCATGCGCAAATCAGCACATTTAATCACCAAAATGCAAAGACTTTACTAATAAACTACTGACAAAAAGAAATAAACAAGCTGCTTTTTACAAAACAACTTTTAAAAAAACTTTTCCTCATTCCAGTTTATTGTAGGCTACAGTACTAAAGAAGTTGTTGAACACTTAACCATGAGCTTATTGTACATTATATTTGAATTCCATTGGTATGAGAAGCAGTTGCTGCAAATAATAATAACACAAAAGAAGAAGAAAATAATCTAATTACATAGAGACAAGGCTGTCCAAAAAAAATACTAGGAAAAACAAAGACCAAAAGAATAATGTGCAATAAAGTGGAAAGTTATTATTTATACAGAAACATGTGTGTCTGCATAAGCAAAAAGGCCACAAGTCACACTTATATAAATAATAAATTCAAATTCTATTTGTCATTACACATACTAGGAAAATACTAGAAAAAACAGATGTACAGTACAATGAAATGTTTCTCTCTGGAATATGGCACTGTTGAGGCTCAGGGATTAGTGCATTGATAAAGTGAATAGATGCCATGATACTAACCAAGTGCCAGAATTAGACACATTTTATGTGACCTCTGAACTATGTTTCTCATGCAAGCTTGATGCAAAAGATGCTTTAGATTGATCTAAATTAATCAGACTTTAGCAGCATCCAAAACGATATATAAACAATAAAACAACAAATAGCAAAAGTAAAAAAATGAATTGTTAGATTTGGATACTAACTCTACTAGTTCACCCACAAATCCATGAATTCAGTTTTGTAACGCAAAAGTAGCTCAATCGTATGCCGGGTCCCAACCTCCACCGAAGCTGATAGACCTTTCATTATCAATTGATTATCTAACCCCATAGTACACTATATATTACACTATAAATAGGCTTGAAACAATTGTATTTCATGGTGTCTAGGGTCTCTGTCTAGATTTGATAAATACATGCCTACACACACACATCCAACACACCCTAACACACAGCAATTCTAATAACAAAGCACATGCCAGTCTAACTGCTGCTGCCTTTGAGACCATGCCAGTCATTGCCTTGTCTCTTGTACCATGCCACTTAATGCAAGAGTGGGTAGTATAATTAATGACTATGAGACATAATTAAAGAGCATTGTAATACCATAGTGATGTTTTAGCATTGTAATCATATCACTGACAAGTTTTGTACACCACAGGTGAAATATGGCTCAGATCTTTAAACATACCAACACCAGTACATAACTGACTTGCTGTATGTATAAATCTGATTTATTCACAGGGCAAGTAGTGTGGGAATTTTTTTAAAAGATGACACCAACAAAAAGTACTCATTTGGTGTAAAATCTAATGTGCAAAACTATAAATAAACAAACAACTTCAAGCCTCATTGGTGTAATGGGTCTTGTTAATTTCCCCGACACAAATGCCAAGTTTACAGAGCCCCCAATTATTGCCCCTAATAGTCCACTCCATTAAGGACTTTATGGCGTTACATCAAGTTAAATAATCACTTCAAAAAGTTGGAAGAACAAGGGGACTTTAATTTAAAAAATAAAATGTAAAAAAATGCGTTTTTCCTTTCCACTTTGGTCCTACAAAAAAGCAGGGCTTGCAAGGTAGAAACGTATAACAAGCACAAGCCAACAAGCTGACTGGAATTTGGCTTTTATTTATTAGTTTTTTCTTAATAAAAATGATTAAAAGTATGTTTATGGTATTGCAAATGAGCTAATCAGGTTTGATTCTAAGTGAGTAAGCTAATTTATCATTCATATTTCCTTGTTAGTACTAAAGTGTTAATTAATTGCTGACCTTTGGGTACACATGTAAAAATAAGTGGTACATCAGTGGTTGCTTGCCAAATTTGATAAAAACAAACAAAATCTGTCACCAGTGATTGAACATACATTTAAAGTGGCACTGAAAAAAAAGTCTATGCTTAGCAAAGCTTAATGAAATTAAAAAAAATTATGAATCCATGTGACTGTGCGTATTATTTTGACCAAAATATAAAACCCAACTTTGTAGATAGATGAACCGTGTTCTAAAATGGAAATATTTACACTTCACAAATATATCATGGCACACATGTCCTTTACAAGTTTCTGCAAACCGTAACACTTAAAACATTCATTTCTAAAAGCCAACTGTAGCCTAGTGGTGAGTGTCTAGTGGACTAGTAATCCAAATGATGGCAGTTTAAATGTTACTACCTGTAAACCTGTAAAGGGTAGTCGCTTTAGATAAAAGGCATCTGCTAAATGCTGAACATGTAATAGAAAAAGAAAAAAAACCTATAAAAAGAAAGAAAGTCGTGATGGTGAAGTAAGATGTAAATTAGCCCTTTGTGGGACTAAAATGATTTTCTTATATTAGCTTATAGAGCCTCTTTCCACCCCAGTACCCCTTGCTCCATCCACTAAGGGCAGTAACTGAGGGTCTAACAGCAGACAATCTTTATTGTTTTAATGGTTCAATAGCGTTAAATAACAAAAAATGGAAACTGTAGAAAAAGTGGCATGTTAAAATTATTAAATTGCAAACAGTTTGACTGTTCAAGAGAACCAGATTGGGTCCTGTCAGAACCACCTATTACAACAAACCACAATACATACTATTATTCTTACTTCAAAGTTTGGAGAAGGAAGGGGAGCTTCTGCACAAAAATGAATCTGTCTACAGCCTTGTGGACCTTGTTAGACAAATAAGAGGGATGAAAGGGCCAGAGGCCTCAATGGTTGTCAAGTGCCTGGCACCTCCCTCACTATGCCAACTTACCAAACCATCCAAGAGAGCACAGTGAAATGTAACTGGAGGAGAGACATGCAAACATGTGCTCACATTTAAAGAGTTACTGGTTTAAAAGCACAGGAATCTGAGCGTTCTGGCCCTCCACCCTTTCCTCCCCTGCCTGGGGTCTGGACCGCAGGACGAGCTGCAGCCATTAATTTTAATAACTGCACTTATTTTCTCTCCTGCCAGGAGCCATTACCATAATTCACGCTCTGCTCAGTACCTGGCTGTGGAGAGCTTTAAAACCACGGGTCTAGTTCTGAGAGCTGGAGTGAGTAAGAGAAGCTGAGGGAGGATGGGAGAGAGTGCCAGTACTGTGTTCTACCTGAGTGTTGAAGGCTGAGAATAAGAACAGCCAGTTTCCATGAAGCGCAGGGCTCTGAACCTAATATGCAAAACAGAGTACGCTCGATCTAAAGTGAATCGTTTAACTCTTATTCATGACTGTTTATTAAGCAAGATCCATGGAAGAAACTTTAAGGCTATGAGGACTCAAGTGATGTAAATAAAAAACAGGATGGGGGTTAAGTAGCAGTAGGACTGTCTGACAGACACTAGAGTTAGTCCTAGTGTGTAATCTTTTACAAGTACTATCTTATAACCAGGCTGACTGAAATGTCATTGCTATCTTTGAGAAACATGGCTAGCCTGTTAGGGGGACTCCCCACAAAATTATGAGAAACATGGCTAGTCTGTGAGGGGGACTCCCTACATAATTATCTATAAGATGTGGCTGCTGGCTCAATAGTTATCAAAACTAAAGGTGTGGCCTCTCTGTAGCTATTTATACATGATCGTACTTGATAGGCTGAAGAAGGCTGAAATCTTATAATTCTATACAAGGGTCCTAGTAAAGCAAAGCATAACATTTCTGTTAGAATATTGCACTTACTACAAAGTGATGCTAAAATCAGAATATTAAATTGACTCTTTAGAGAACATTTTTTAAAGCTGCATTCAAAACACTTATTCTAAATATAGGCATCTATCTTAAAATGTTCCTAGACTCATTGTTCCTACTTGATTTATTGCCCAAAAGTAAAGACGTGTTAGATTGTGATAATAAAATAAATCATTTATGAAATGGTTTGTTTTGCAAATTTTTACAATCAACTTGAGTATTGTTATACTCAATCAATAAATACAGACTTTCTGTTGAACTGCAAATTCTGAATCAAAGACTTTAAAAAATGTTATTCCACAAACTTGAAGACAGATCTGAAGAAACATCAGGTCTAACAGCAATCATGCTTTATCCATCTGCACTTAACTGAATACACCTGGGAAGAAAACAAAAACAAAATAGGGGAAGCTACCTCTACCGCTAACATTAAATAAGCTCTCAGACGCCTGCACAAACACTATTTAAAAATGCAAAGCAGTGTGGGAAACCTCCACATCTCGTTACACAGTATTGGCCGAGAGATAAGCCACAGCCGTTTACATAACGTCAACTGCTAGAAGGCCGGTAGGTACAGCTGTCCACCGTTTTAAAAACTGCCATTACACATACACACACCCCTACTGATCCATGTTTGTTTTGGCTTTTGAAAGTAGGATTTGGGGGGAAATGTGGTGTAACTGTATAGTGTTTGGCGAAAAAAGTAGCAGTGGAAATACTTGCTATGTTGGGTTAAAACTTGAGAAGCTGGTTGACTAGTTAATGATTAAATGAACAATTAAAAAGCAAATAAACACTAAACCTGTATATTTTTTGCACAGAGACATAAATAAAATTAAATGTAAATCATTTGTTAATGTTAAGATCAAAATAATAAGCAGGGATTTCATTATAGCTTAAGACTTTGCTAAATAATGAGTGGTGGCTCTTCACAAACAAAGTTCTAGTGAAAAACACCAACTGTGGTGTTAGCTTGGTTGTCGTAAAAGTTTTGTCTTTTTGTCCACGTCTCTTTACACTGGACAACTAAAAGGCTTCTGGGCCTTGACCCTTGGAGCTATTCACTTTAGTATACTCAAGACAGCTATTGTACTCAGTGTGACACCATCTTTCGCCCCGCTGACAACATGATAGCACTGCTGTGTTGACTGACATGTTCCAAGGTCTTTATATCACTCAAACTAATTCAGACAGAATTCATAGACTAAAATTTGACCAGTTGCCATGAGACTCTGTTCTTTTTGTTCATTGCCTTTAAACGTCTTGTGCTGCATTGACATGACATGACAAGTGAGGGCTTTGTGTGTCATTAAAGGAATTAACCAGTGCTTTCAAACCTCATCTACTGAATCGGTAGTTCCATGTGATTGCCATGCACATTTATACACATTTTACTTTTGTTTGTTCAATTCAAGACTTTCCATGAATTTGTGAAGAATATATTCATTATGGCAAACTTGAGAAGAAAAGAAATGTTGTTTGTTGTTGTTGTTTTTCTTTGTCCAAAAAGGTTTTACAGATAAATTCCTTCACATCAAATACATACACAGATTAATGTTATCACTCACACACACACACACACACACACACACACACACACACACACACACACACACACACACACAATCAGCGTTTTAAAAACTGGTAATGTATTACATTGACTATTTTATTAAAAGGTGTTGAACTTTATTTACATGCAACACAAGACTCTCAAATGAAGGGATGTATTAAAGGTATCATTTTTACACAGCCAAAATGATTGTTGAAAACCCAGAATAAACTTACATAAAATTGAATACATCGAATACAGTTATATTACGAATATATTAAGCATTTGTTATTTTATAAAGAAAGTTACCATTTTTAGGAAGATTCTTGCTATGAGTAGTAATCATGTCAGGAAATTGGGGAAACAACCACCAGATCAGAAAATGAAAGATTTGTTTATGATTTAATGTAATGTGCTTGTATATGATGCCATGAACACTTTATCAAATCATAAAAAGTTAAATGGAGATTCTAACCTGATGAGCTGAGTAATAAAGTCTTCGTCGTTGGTGGGGAACATGTGATCTACACTTTTATGTGGCCTGAGACTCCTGTGCTAGAACAACTTTTGTCTTTTGACTACTCCTTGCTCTTTGGGGGGACATATATCGTTACATATATTAAATTAAAAAAAAAAAAATAAGATTTGACCTTGACTTATATTGTCACATTTAATTAGACTTACAATTTTTAGATGGACCCTTCAAATTTGGGAGGAGTAAAGTTATATATTTAAAATATATATATATATAATATAAAAATCAAAGTTTTGGTGTGTTTAGTCCAGCACTTGTACTAAAATGTACACAATTAAAAGCTAAAAAGTCACAACAGATAAAATAATGTTTAGTAACAATAAATATCTATTTTAGATTACATGGATAAAATAAATGTGCCACACCTTGTCTTTAAAACTAGTTTATCTGAAGGACTGCCATTTAGATTTCAACTGTTATGTTAGTGAAGAGAGTTCATATTGCAACAGCTCCCACAAGTACAGAGCACACCTATAGTCAAGTGGGATCATAAAAAAAAATTTAAACTATTGGAGGAGGAAGCAATGAGTAATGCTTTTAGCATGCAAAAGATTTCTGTTGACTACAAGTGAACCAGCTGATTGTTATTAAAACAAGACGCAGGTGGAACAAGAAATAAAAAAGAAAAAGCGGTTCACCCATTCAACTCGTAGCTTGAACCTAGTTATTATGTATTTATACTGCATTTACAAATATTTTAACCTTATAATGCCAATCTGGCTCTGATTGTGTTAATTTAGATGGCGATATCTGAGAAACTGAGTAAATTGTCCATGTGCCAAATGTTGCTCGTCAGCAACTTCTGAGTGTATTTACTTGTTTATATATGAGAATTATGGCGGCACGGTGGCTGAGTGGTTAGCACTGTCGCCTCACAGCGAGAAGTCCCGGGTTCGATCCTGGGCACTTTCTTTGCGGAAGTTTGCATGTTCTCCGTGTCAGCGTGTCAGCGTGGGTTTCCTCCGGGCACTCCGGTTTCCTCCCACAGTCCAAAAACATGCACTAGGTTGATCGGAAAT
>JAOTRQ010000002.1:1629825-1642020 GCA_028565875.1 Hoplisoma paleatum | reverse complement strand
AGTCAAAGAAGATGCTGATGATAGCAGTGGCAGATGCATAGCACTCTCCAAAATCGTTGGTGGCCATTCTTGACCTGCCCATGCAAGACAATGATGCCCATGTCTGGTGGTGTGGTCAAATACTCGTGCAGGTCACCTAGCATGCAAAGCTCTCTGATTCGAAATGGTTTCAACCTGACACTTAACAAATGTGACTGGAATTGAGTAGCATTCAGCAGTTGTTGCAAATTTAATCGTTAAGATCCATGGTAGAAAACAGCAAGTTGTTGAATGTGAATTAAAAAGATTATAGATTATGTCACATTCAGTTCACATTTTGTATGTGTGTGTACTTACGGCTCGACACTGACTGGAGTGGCTTCACTCATAGCAGATAGGACTGGAGGTGTAATCTCAGTGCTGTCTATACACACAACAACAAACAATCACTCACGGCTCATCAAAAAAATCTTTTTTTCATCATCACATGTAGGTGTAACAAAAATAATTTATACCTGACTTCTCATTACAAGTAAGGTTTTGCCAACACAGAAGTTTGGATTGGCACAAATTATCAACACTTGAAGTGTAAAGGGTAAACGATTCCACACAGTGGTTGCTTTGGTGCCGTTTAATTATAAGTTGTACTTTGTGGCTCTGTGTATAACACAGTAGACTGTCTGTAACATACAGCCCTCCAGTTCTCTTCCTTTTGTCACTAATGCTAATGGGTTCATCAGAATTCATATACAAGAATGAGTATTGTACTTACATATAATTTAATTAAAAACTACAAGACATTTTACACTGAGTTTCTCTAAGAAAAACTTACTTGATCGAAGAAGGCTGCGGGTGGCCGATTTGGGTGTAGCGGGTGGTGGAAAGCACTGAGCGTTGCCGGCAGAGATAATAGTAGAGAAGTAGAGACCTGAGCCCTCTCTCACTGGACTGAGAATGGGTGGAGGGGTGTACGGAGGTAGGGTGAGTGGGTTATCCATCAGCCGTACAGGTGACCGAAGGTGGCTCTGATATGGCGTGATGCTGGAGTAAACTGGAGGTGCGATCAGCGTGCTCACTTTGGGCGGCGGGATGAACAGCGGCTCTGGGCGAGGCCGTCGTTTTCCCTTAGCCGATTTGCCATCGGCGTCGCTCTCTGGGCCACCATTCTGTAAAGAAAGTGAGCTGTCCTTTATTTAATGCAATTCTGAGACAGATAAGCGGTGTCATATGTGCTACATTCATGTAAATACTGACATTTATTAGCTAAAACCTCAGATCCTCAAAAGCTCAGAATTATTATTTACGATCACCATTATTTGGATCTTATTCCAAAGAACTTGTAATAGAGAGACAGAAAATTGTCTATGTAATTGGTTTTTAGGTCCAACAGGGGCCCAACTGTAGCAAACCAGGAGCGATAAAGCTTGAACTAGAATACTAGTCCAACACTAGGTTACACCTACCCACTTATTTTGCAGTTTAAGAATGTATAACTAGATCGTGCAATTCCTTACAATTCTATTCTTCATTATTTATTATTAGAGCCATTTTATATAACAGAAACATACAGAAATATCAATATTCTATCTAAAACCTGACATCACTTCAAGTTTTATGATGTGATAATACCATTAAAATGTTTTAAAAACTAATTTCAAGGTGTCCATATTTGTATGCTTCACTGTAAACACTTTTTTGTAGTCCTAGTAAGCATGACCAGCTATTTATTAGTCAAGTTATTGCTAAAGTCTTTTGTTTTGTTTGTCAACAGTTAACTGAGTGTTTTGAGTTTTATTTGTCTAAATGGTCCTGTTCAAACTATGCATGTTTATGTGTGCTTAGCATAAGCACAAAGATAACTGTAGTGTGGTCTTTAAAAACTGCTACATCCTTCCACTTTTCTAGTCTATTGATCCAACGGCACACAGCAAAATTTAGACTTAGCCTGATCATGTTCCAAGAACTTTAGACTTTAAACTAAATAAAGCAATGATGTTTATGTCTCTTCATGAGAACTTTTAAGAAGCAACCTTGTCTACAAAATAATTTTGTAAAATCATATAGAAATTTCAGTCCCTCTACACCATTATTTAACAGGTATAACCTTTATTTAAAAGGTTTAACCAACTCCAGCTAACTAGTCCAGTACCTTGCCCATTAAGCCCTTAAAGACAACAAATAAATGACATCATAACTTTACGCTGCAGTAACAGACTCACTTGGCTGGAGCTGCTCTCAGACACCGAGTTACGTAGAGAGCGACGGCGAGTGACAATGACTGAGGGTTTGTGATCGGGTCGATTGGGGTCGTTCAGCCGGAAAGGCCAGCTGTCCGAGAGAGAGGTCTGGTCCTGGTCTGTAAAAGAAGGGTCTGCCGTTCGAACAGGAACTGACACTGGGATTACGAGAGGAATCAGGCTTTCATCTCTGGACCTTTTGGCACCAACAATCTCACTCTCTCTTTCCCTTTGATCAGGGCCTGATGCTGGGGGACTCCAGGGCCGACGAGAGTTCTAGAAATGAGTCAACAAAGATGACCTATTAAAACAAATTCCATGTAAATAAAAGACATTCAACATGTAATGATCCATGTTTCTTGTATGATTGATGCAACAATACGATCCTCATGATGCGGTTCACTATACTAAGTTTACAATACGTTTTGGCAGAATTATAAAAAAAAAACTAAATTAGGTTTTGAATATGATCTTTTGCATAACAACCATAAAATACTATACTTGAAAGACTTCAGATAGAAACAACACAAACAAGTCCCAAACCACTAAAATATTAATATTGGTGTCACACTTTAAGCTTTGCTAACTAAAACGGTAAAATCAATTTTACTGTATGTAGTTCGTATGCTAATGTTTTATTGCCTTATATGTAAGTGGTGCAAAAAAACAGGCATGTTACCTGATGCAACACACTTGACAATGATATAACTTTCATCATACTAATTATAAATTAATTTAAATTAGTTATATTCACTAATATCGTTCATTAGCCAAGACCTCATCTAGGCAACACAGGCAGCTTAGAGCAAAAGAATTGAGAATTATAAATACATGAATGAACAAGTGCATATGCTGTAATCGTTCTCCGTTTTGAATTAAACTAGAAAGATGAAACTGTAACTTACTATTAAGGCAGAGATTAAATAAATTCAAGTCATTAAGATTGCTGAAATGGCCGTTTTGGTTATTCATTGATTGAGAGCTTACATCATTTATTGATTTTAGCAGTGTAAGAAATCTGCTTTATGGCTATAGCAAGCATGTCGTGGTTAGTATAAAACTTTCTATTGTCCCCCCACATCGGTTTCTTTTAAAACAATTAATTAAAATGCAAATGAAGAATTCATGCAGACAGGTTTGGGTTCCTGTTTTCTACCGGTTAAAAAAACAAAGCAAAAAAAGAACAACTTTGTACTGTATCGGCGCTCTTTACTCATACAAAGAGGATGTCAGGTCAGTGCCATATGTACCCACACATCTGACCCATTAGTTAATTGAGTTGCTGACCTCCTTAAAAGAGGCTTATGCAATACAGAAGTAACGGATTAAAACTGACATGCTTCAGTAAATCCAACCCAGTCTTGGGATGAGACAATGGATAGTATCTTTGCATCTTCTAAAGTCAAAATAAATTTAATTCCCCATTTAAATAAAGCTCACAGGTCTAATCACAATCATCAGTATCATATTTGTGTTGTATATACTTTTAAATTAAAAAGGTCAATAACAACAGTACCACTGTTGGCCGGTCCTTGCATGTTCCTATGTATTCATTATCAGATCTTCGTAATAATACAGCGAGTAGGTATAATTTGCTATTACAGTGTTTATTTACACCCAGTTAGTTTAAAAAATCCTGTTTTATTTAATAAAAAAGCAACTTGAAACTAGAAGAGCAAGCCGTATATATAAATCTGCAAAAAAATGTTGTTGGAACAGACCGGAACACAGCCGAAATATTCTGTGGTCGTAAGAGTGCACATTTTAGCTTGGGTTGGAAACAACGGATGTCAGATTTTTTTGTGCCAAAAATGAAAAATACATCCAGACTGTTACCAGTGAGAACTGTGAAGAAGAAGAAAAAGAAAACAAGTTCCACAGTCTCAGCAAAGAGATTAATTGGCATTAAAAGAAACTGAACTTAATGCTTTAATTTAGCTTTATGTCTTATGATTTACAAAGTTACAATAAAATGCAAACTAAGCAAGAATATTTATTATTTTTGTTTTTTAGAAAATCTAAATCAAAACATTGATTCAATGAGTAAAACACTTTAATAATCAAACCAGAAGCTGTGATAAAACTCTTTTAATAACTCTTTAATAATTTAAATTTGGATTTGAAAAGCAATTAAACAATTGCTTAGTTTTCTAAGGATGTTTGGGCAGTTCAGACAATTACAATCCTTATCAGTTTATTTCCAGTGTAACCACAAGAACAACGAATGACACTACTGTTTATCACTAGCTTCATTATCTAAACTGAGTGAAAAGAATTCCAGGCGCTTGAAGGCAGAGCAGCTCCAGCATTAACATTTTTCAACATTAACTGTTTTTGGAAATCTGCCATGAAGACCTTTGACCATTTTACTTTTCCTTCACAGCATTCAGCATTATTCAGAATGACTTATGTAATTCTCTTCAGCAGAATAAACAGAACAGAATCGTCAACTTAAACACATTTAAGATAAAGTAGGTATGGACAAAAATGACAATCAATAAAATAAAATATATGTAGAGCCCAAGTTGTGATCTTCCACATCATAATCAGTGCAGAGATTCTGATCTTTCTCGGTTTAAAACTCAACATTGCGATCAGTCGGTTGGGGACCATTTAGTGGTCATAAATGACAGTGCCTGCAGAAAGGGATGACCAGATTCCGATGCAGGTAGCATCTTCAAACGCTGTGTAAGCACTCTGATTGGAAGAGACACAGGCACCTGTGTCGAATTCCTGGGCAAAAGGGGTTCCACCAAGGACCTCGGTAAATAATTTTTTGCATTGCTCCTTTCAGGTTTAACTTGCAACACTGTTTATGAGATGCAAGCACCCAACGCTTGCATTTGTAAAAATGTTTATAGAAACCATTCCATTCTTAATAAATGCATTAAAGTAATAAAAAGAGGAAACCTTATATAAAAAGGAACCAAGTGTCAGAATGCTGAACTATACATTTAAATGACATTAGCTACATTTTCAACCTAGGTTATGCAGATGATCTTTCAATTGCAGATGGTTCAGTGTCATGAAGTAAGTGTAAGGGACTAAGTACAGGCCTGTTGGGTTGAAGGCTGAGCTCAGTAACTGGTGTTTACACATAAGGCTTTATAGAGGCAATGATGTGTGTCCGCAGTTTAGGAGAGCTGTGCTGACTGTACCTGTTCTTTTTACAGAGTGCAACAATGTAGTAGTAAAACCTGCAGAACCAGTAGATATTTAAACTTTGTTTATGTGAATTATATTTTCCTCATGCAAGAATAATAATTGGATTTGTGCCGAAGTATAAGATATTAAATAAGCACCTTAAGAGTACAATGATTTGGCCATGCGTCAGTTATACAGCTGCTTATTTGCAGAAAACCAGATCTTACCTTGGCGTGGGAGGGTAAGGACTCCATTTCGGAAGCCTTCTGAGCAAGAGTCTCTAGATTGACCTCCTGGGATAGCCTCCTCTTTCGACGTGTGCTTTGAATAACTCCAGTAGGGGCGGCTCGGATGGCCTGCTTAACACTGGCCTCACCTGCATCAGAGGTTCCATTATGAGAGCCTCGAGTCTGTTGTTCTGCAGGCATGAGGATGGGGTTCTCTATGAATGGTCCTCCACCCTCTTTGGAAAGGCGACGGGATCGCCGAGGCCCAGGCTGCTGAATGGATGGCAGCGGAAGGCTAGCAGGTCGCTGGGGAGCGAGGTTTTGTGATTGCATGGAAGATGCTTCGGAATCATCCAGCGATTGTCCCGTCGAATGAGAGTTTGACTGTTCCGTTTGTAATGGTACCTGTAGCTGTTGAATACTAGAGTGAAATCCAGCTGCTTGTTGATTCTGTTGCTTGTGTTCAGTTTTTTGTTGAAGGTGTGACTGTTGCATTTGTTGCTGCTGCAAAGAATTCTGCAAGTTCTGCTGCATTTGTTGCATCTGCATCAACTGTGGTAGCCCCTGTGATAAATGCTTTCCTTGCTGTTGAGTCTGCTGCAATAGATGTTGAGCGAGATCTGTCTGATGCTTGAGAATTTGCTGCTTCTGGATCATATGGAGTCTCTGGAGCTGCTGATGCTGCTGTTGAAGTTGTTGTCCCGGTTGCGGCAACTGCGGGACTTGATGTTGGGAATTTGTCTGAGCATTGTAATTCACATTTTGCAAGGTTCTGTTTCCCTGGTATGCCGGATAGTAGCCTGTGGCCAGATTTTGGTTTAGATTCTTAGACTGCCCAAAAGCTACCTGAAAGGGTTGAAGCACAGAACTGTTCCCCATTGTAGAGCTCATGTTTGGTTGCAAACCAAAGACTCCAGGTTTGTGACCTTGTTGAAAGACTTGTTGCTGCTGTTCCCAGTCCAGACCCCTGTTGCCTTTAGAAGAATCCCTAAAGGCTTCACTTCCTGTATTCAATACCTGCTGTGGCTTTTCGGCTGCCCTAACGGAAGCTGGCGGCTGTTGTGTTATCGTCATGTCATGATGCTGCTTGGTAAAACCAGACTGTGCTCCCAAGTATGGAGTAAAATTCTGAGCCCAAGTGGTCATCGTGACACCCTGAGTCCAGTTCGCAGGTCTCTGCTGAGGTTCCTGGTGAGACCACTTCATGGGCATAGTCTTTTGATAATGGCCACGGTTTTGAGGGCCTTTCTCCGGACTGAAAATGACAGAGTTAAGATACATATGTGGTGCCTCCGTGGCTGACTGTTCCTCGCCACCAGTTTCATTGTGGCCTTGCTCTGAGGGAGAGGCCCCCATGGCATAGTAGGAGCTCTCTGCCTCCTTCATTGCTACACCTTGCTCGTTAAAAAAAGTGATGCGCTTGCCTGTCCTCTTTGTGCTGGCTTTCTGTTGAGCTGGCAAACTCATGACTCAACAATAGGGACAAAAAGAGGGCTGGGGGGTGCGTCTGTCAGGACAAGGTCAAAATCCCCAAACACACTCTACAGTGAGACAGTCTTGCTTTTACTGCTTACTATAAAATCTGCTATGTTTTGTCTGTGGTCATCCAAATCTGCTAAGCATTGTCGGAATGGAGGTCAGCTTTAAAATGCATAACTGCAGCATTCCATTAGCAGAAGTCTCAGTCGACAGACCCTCAAACATGTCTACAGACTTCTGTTGTACCAAACCACCGTTGCTGGGGTGTCAAGGCAGACCGTATCTACCTGCAGCTTCTTTGTACACGACACCTGAAAACACAGAATCATTACAGGTTATCAGTCTTGAAAAGGGGCAACCTTTTTAGCAATAAATGTCCTAAATAACTGCGTTAGTGCATACTGCATATGTGTTCCGTTGCTTAAAATTTGACGGCACTGAAGTCATAAGTAGCACTTTCACATCTACACTCATTTCAGCAAACCACCAATGATACCACACAATGAGTCACAGCAGGAAATGTGAGAATGCAATCAACAGTAAGTTTGGAAAACGTTGTCCTAACAGCATGTTATTCGTGGTGGGGGAGTTTGGAAAAAAAGTAAACAGTGAAGGAGCAAAAAGTGAGATAGATATGGTGGAAAGCAATCCTTTAAACAACACAGCCCCAAAGCCAATGTGTAAAACCAATAGTACACAATGAGCATGACGCTATAATTGTAACTTTTTTAATTCATCTATGCAATGTTTTTATTGCTTAAACTTTTCTTAGTTTAACTACATCTCACTACCAACCTCAGTTCCCAAAACAATTTACACTTTCTTAGCAGTAAAACAGTTCTCCATGGAAACTACACCGTGGTTTTATCAGCTCTACATTTGCCTCTCTGCAAAGTACTGGAAAATAAAGCCATCAGAGTAAAACGCGAGTACAGTGCAACCTGCAATCTGAAATGTCAAATACAAATCATGCAAGCATCGCAGTTACAGTCTCAGAATGAGGACAGCAACTTACTTATATACTTGGCCTCATTGCTGCTTCATGTTTAAAGGCAGTTGAGACACTTTCAAATGATATATTAAGCACATAAACAGTGACCATGGATATGGCATTTGTACGGTGGAGGAAATTTTGATCTGTCAATTTCCAGTGGCTAAGAATAACGATAATGTAAAGATAATGCAACATTAAACTGCACTGTTTATTAACTGTTTACACTGCTTTGAATTCATTTAGGAGTTAACTGTAATTAAGAGTTAACGAAGCTGAGATCATCATTTGGAGAGACAAAGATCAACGAATTTTGGTACAGGTTTTTATTAATTGAAAAGCGCAGACAGGATGTTTAAATGAGAGAGAGTAAAACTGATATGATTCAAATTATACGGAATAAAGAGTGCTGGGAAACAGCCATCACACAAGAAGAGAAAAGAACCACCGAAACAAATTATGGATGCAGTGGAGAACGACAACATAAGTGTACGCTCAGACCAGGGCAAGATGGAGATGAATGACATGGTGACCCCTAAAAGTAATAAAAAAGAAAAGAAATAAAAGACTTTCTTAATAAAATAACTGTGCCAAGCAGGGTTTGCCTTGAACAAAGCCCAATCCTGCAGAAAACTGGGTCAGCTCAGAAAAAAAAAAATCAATCAAGACAGATGATTAAGCAAAGTAATGTCAGATCTAGGTTTGGTACACATGGACGAGCAGATGGAGAGACATACGGATGCAACAAGAACACACAGATGTGTCGTACATCATACTGTTCACGGAATCTGTTGTGAGTGATCCTGAAGCTTTATGAGTTCTTAATTCCTTTCATATCGATGGATTATTCACTACAGTAACCAAAAGACAGAAGAATTTTTAAATACAGCTAAAAGAATAAATGAATAGTAAAAGCTGATCTTTATTATGTCTATTTTTGTAACATTATTTTATGATCCAGTCACATAAAGTGCTAAGAAAAAAGGTGTTAATGGTAAATTTTAATGTGTGATCAATCAATACTGGCCACATATAAAGACTTAAATATATGAAAGCAGTAAGATTTTTTTAATGTACAGGAGCACAGGAATCCTGTCTTTGCCTAAAACAAAGGAACGCAAAAGGCAAAATGGGGACATCCAGTGAGCTCTTAATTGCAGCACATCATAATTTGCTCTAAAGTTGTATAGATTTCAAAAAATGTAATTTCTTTAAAGACAACGCACAGCAAAGCTTCCGGTGAATTGCACCGTTAAAAAAAGTTAATCTTTAGAAAATTATGACTACATTCCAGTGCAGCATCATTATGAGAATCAGTTATGGATGTAAGTTTGACCTATCTGTCTACTTTGATTGATTGTATTACTGCAAATGTGGGACCATCCACAAATAATAAGTTGTTATAATAAGCATTTATGTTCTTATAATAGCTAGTTCTTATTGTGTCTTGTCCCTGACGTTTAGACTAAGTGTGTAAAAAATGCAAGCTGTAATATTTATAGTAAAACAACAAAACAAAACAAAACCTAATATCAATAGCTCCGTCAGCTGAGTGTATTTACGACTGTGAACATATTCTCCAGGCCTGTAGAGAGCGCATGGTAATAAAACCAAACCAGAATGCATGGTTTGCAAAAAAGCTGCCTAGTCTTACTCAATTACAGAGATTCATCGGTTTACTGATGTCAAACAGTCATGGACCATTTTAGTTAAAATATCCAATTGGGCTTACTTGCATGTGGACCGCTTCACCTGGACCTTACTGTGAGGCTACTAACTTTCTGACAGACCACTTTCAAAATATACCTAAAAGAATCTTTTTCTTAAGCTTAACTACACTATCACTACATTTCATTTGTCAAAAGTTGTTAAATGCAAAAACATACTTTACATACTCAATGTTCATCCAAACATCCGTTCCCATTAGAAACAATAACGGCATTCCAAAAGATATTAGGAATATAACCCCCAGCTAAGTGTTCTATTTTATTATTGTATCATTTGTAGTCATAATATTTAGTTGTGCCAACGAAGTAACATTTTTTCATTGACCTTTAAATTCACTTTGCCAGTGCGGGGAATAAGCCAGCAGTTGTACCAGAACAATACAGAAATAAACACACAAATGTCCAAACACACACACACACTACCAGCAAAAGATCCTAGAAGGATCTATTAATTATCTTATACAATTATTTGTGCAAAAGCTGCATCTGAATTGATGCTTAAACTAAGAGTGTGGTGTGGTTTTTTTTTGGTCCATCATGGTAATGTGGTTTATTAAAAATCATATTGACCTAGTTTGTTGGTACAGAAGTATTTATAACAACAGTTTGAACAGTAGTGTCGGCGACAAGACTAAACAAAACTATGCCAAATCAACAAAGCAAACCATACTAGAAGAATTCTATTAACAACTCGGCAGAATATTTAACGTTTATAATGAACACTATCAAATATTATTGTCAAACCCAAGTGGTTAACATGTTAAGCAACAGAATATCGGTTACTAAACATGGCATTTGTCCTCCAATTTTGTTCTACCACCAGCCCCCGCCAACCTTAAGATGATCCCTTATTTTGTAAGATTCTCATAGGTCAAACTATATTAGCTCTTGAGAAGCTTGTTGCTGTTACTGATGAGTAAACAGAAACAATGAACCAATCAAATACTATGTACGATTGGGTTTAGTCAAAACATTTTAGTAATCTGTTTCTACATTTAAATGAAATAGTTATTTGAAATGTGCTCACAATGCCATGATATACACAAAAAAGTAAGAAACGTCTATATGCTGCTGTTCAATAGTCACAGCAGGTTGTGCAATGTCAGAAATAATTCTCTGTAAAACCAAAAACCCCAAAAGCACAATCACTGCATATGAATTAACTAAGGGGAAAACGTATATTTCCATCACTGGCGTTTAACCAATAATCATAAATGGTTCGTTTCATAAGGCAACTGTTACTCTTGAAAGCACAGTCAGATAAAGATGCATTAGCAAACTAGATGCCTGCCTCAGGCTCAAACACCACAAGGGAAGAATATACAAAATATATCTAACGTCTAATCTATTCAACTTTTTTCACTGCTTTATAATACAATATAATTGGCTTTGTAAAACTTGTTTTCACATGCTTGAATCAATGCTTGATAAGCATTTTCTTAGCTGATTTCTTAGAGGTCTGGGTGTTATTTATTTATTTATTGGGATTTTAACTACGTGATTTACACATGGAATAGACATTCACTCATTACACAAGATTCATCTGCACACAAGTTAATACTTTACATGGTCGTGGGCAATTACACTGTCGGAGAAAACCCACACAGACACAAGAACAACATGCAAATTCTACACACAAAGGATCCAGACGGCCACAATAGGGGATCAAACCAAAGACTTTCTTGCTGTGAGGTGACGGTCCTATCAACATAGTCAGCATGCCGGCTGCCTGGGTGTCATTACTGTGGTTGCTTGAGAGATTTATCAATACAGTAATGATTAAAAAAGCAGTTCTTTAGAAACATGATAACCAAACTGGTAATCACATTTTTTTTAAACAAACATCTAACAGCTTTCTTCCTTGGAAGCCAGTTAGTAGAAGTCAGTCTTGTTTCCTCATTGCAATGCAAGTGTGTTTAAAAATATTTATATGCACTGCATGTTTGTGCAGTCATTCAGACAATGCTTTTTACATACATCACAAAACGTTATCATTAATCAAATGTTTGTATTGGGGGAAATTATAATGAATACTGTGATAAGATTCTCTAATGTGCACACGTTCATATTTAAATGTGGATTATCTATTACATTTACCATAAGAAAACAAAACTAAAATAAACATTCCATGCTTATTCCTGGAATTAAATTGAGAAATGCAAAAGAATGACAAGAGTGCTGCTGTTTTTATTTCACTAATTGAGATAAAGCATTACTTGGTTTCCTAATAAACAAAAAAAATTAAACAATAATTGACAAATACAGTGGAACCTCGGTTAACGAACGCCCCTGATAGAGTCCAATTCGGATAACAACCAACCATTTCACTAAAATTTTGCTCCGGATAACAATCAAAATTTCGGTTAGTGAACGTCACTACATCAGCGACGTCATCAACACGTGACCGGTGT
>JAOTRQ010000002.1:1576843-1589967 GCA_028565875.1 Hoplisoma paleatum | reverse complement strand
ATAATGTATGTACACACACACACACATACATATATATATATATATATTTCACGCAAATATCTGAATGACACTGTTGATTTAGTGTGACCTATGTCATAACTGTTTTCAAGCCTTATTTTTATTTGGGATCAGCTCATACAGCGGGTGTAGCAGTCATTTTTCACTTCTCATCTTTCTCCTGCTCTGATCTAAGAAAAAAGCTCCTCATGTACTTGTGCTGGAGAACACTTGAATAAATGTATTGTTTTGTGCAGAACTAGATGCTTTTGTTATTATTTTCACTTGCTTTTTTCCTGACTTCAGTAAAACAAGATGTTATATACACGAGTGAAGTCGTGTATTCTTAAAACACCACTTTCTAAGTAACTTAAATAGTTTCTGTGTGATAAACTGGAAATGATCTACTGTTTTAAAGATAAATTCATCCTAACTTATGAAATAAACACAAAGGTTTTATGTTTAAATTAGTTTTTAAGTCTCGCAGGTAGACAATCTTGAATTCGATTCTTAAGTGGGCAAGCCAGGTCCTTTCTAAGTGGAGTTTACATATTCTCCTCTTGTCTGCATGGGTTTACTCTGAGCGTTCTGGTTTTCTCGCAGTGTCCAAAAACATGTAAATGAGATGAATTAAAGAAACAAAATTCTCCATGAATGTGTTTGATATAAATTGATTAACCTTGTATAATGATTAATCGATTCCACACTTAAATATATCCAAAGTGTAAAACATGACGATCCTAATAAATAGTATTTAAATAATAAGCCGCCAAAAATGAATTTGTGTATGATAAGATCTGAACTTAAATTTGTTAGCAGTGATTAAGTACATTGTGGGGTCAGTTGTAGCAAACTAAAATACTTGTTTAATGGCTTGTTTAATATATTTTAATGTACAATTGTGTGCAGCCTGGCACGTATGCTTGCTGCAGCCCTTTAGTGTATGTTGACAATGTGTGTAGATGTTGCACAGTTGAGTTAAATGCGGAGGAATAATTCCTAATTGCTTAAATGGCACAGCCATGAAAAGTCTTATAAACTCGAAAATTCTGTCACAATTCATCTGATAAAAGTGGTTTATTTTCTTTCCAAAATTTTGTAAATCTTTTAATGTCATATAAGCCTCACTTTTATGCTGAACAAATATTTTTGTAATGATATCTGATTTGAATGTTTATTTTGAATGTGTTAATTAGAAGCTTGCTGAATAAAACTTTGCAAAAGTGGTTCATTGGTAAACATCAGTCTAGAAGCTACATTAAATTACAGAGTACACATAAATGTGTCCCTTATACCAACAACTGCAAATGTTTAGTACATTAGTGGTAAGAATGGTGTCTACATCTATCCATTCCACCCAACAACACCATACTTACCACTAATGTACTAAAACATGACATTTTGCTGCATCTAGTGTCCAGTAATCCTAAACCATAACTTTATGGTGGGTAGCATATAGTTTTACACAATATACAAAATGACAAAGATGTTATATGGGATTTGCAATCCAGGATGACGTTTCCAGAACATCGCACTCCTTGATAAGTAGGATAAAACATCTTTGAACCACCTTTAGAAGATGCTTTATTTCATGCTTTGAGCAGTAACTTGGATCTATTAATATTAATACAGATTAATAATAGATAACCACTTCACAGGTGCCATTATCATATTACTGTTCTGCTTTCAGAATAGTTTAGGCAGTCGGTTTTGCTGTTATATCTTACAATACAGTTACAATACAATTCTTATAATACAGTTCAATTGAAACGTCACATCATTTTCAGTAACACAACAACCCGCATTATAAATTACCTACATTCTACGTGATTGTGATTCGCTTCCATCTTTTGCAAACCCATCCCCCTTAAATGTACAATGGTACATACCAAGTGCAGTCAGACACGCCCAATCTTCAATTCCATTGGTTAGCACGAAGACAGTCTGCTTTATGATTGGTCAGCTACCGGCTCACGGCTCGAGGATGCTGTGAAAAGAAGGTTTCTCGACGACGAAACGGCTGAAGCATCTTGTTGGCGTCCGGCGCCTCTCGACTAAAGATTCAAAGGAATCGATTCTGATTCACTCGACTCATAAAGATTATTTTATATTCCTAACACTGGCTGCAACAAAAAAATATATGTTCTTAAATGCACTATACTTTAAAATATTTACTTTATTAACGAAATTTTATACATTCAGAGTAAAGAAATTTCACTTTTTTGCTTAGTTACTCTCGATTTAAAAAATCCAGTTATTAATTAAGTTATCGACTAACTTGTCGTTGGCAACAAGCCTTATTTAAAAGCCTTTTTAAAAACAGGTCTCGCCTTATTCAAGTTTTTATTTTAGGGACGTTTACTTACTTTAGCGAGACCTAGAATAAAAATAAAAACAATTTTAAATTGCTCCTGAATTCGGTAGTATTTATTAATCCCTGGATAAACCCCAAACATCCGATAGAATATCTATTGACACGTTTGTATTAAGTCGTGGTTTTAATTGTTTTACTCTCTGAAAACCACTGGCACATATCATACAATCGTTTGACTGGGATACATTTTATTTTCACTTGAAAGTAGATAATAAATTAGTGTTTCAAAGTATGCGTCGAGTTTAACATGCAAACTTAAACAACAATTTTGTTTTGTACCGTTTGGTACTGATCCGATTTTGTTTTCTATTTAATTATAAATTAATAATACGGGTAGAAAACTATACTCGAGGGACGAGCTACGCAAGCATCCCAAATATTAGCCGAATCAATGGAACAATTACAACCACATAGCCTCGGAAGCTTCAGAGTCGACTCTTGTTGTTCCGTTTTCTTTTCAAGAAAAAAAGAATCGAATCACTTGGGTTCGACTACCAGCGCAACCTGCGTCTGTTTGCGATTACTTGGGGTGTCACCCAGCGATATCACAGAAGCGACAGACCTTGTATTGGAATATTAATAAAGAGGTAAGACTAATAAGCTCGAGTTATTTTTGATTTTAATGTTATATTCAATCATTTACTGGTTTAAAAGCCCGACACTGGTTGTGTTAACGCCTGTAGCCTTGCTGTTGGGCGGATTGGTTGGTCATGTTCGTCGTTGCTCATCATCCTGGTCTGACAGCTTATGTACTCCCGATTTGTTCGTAAATGGTAAATGTTTTTAAAACAAACATTTGGACGTTGTTTAGTTTTACCTTGCTTGAATGGACCAAGCGCAATGTTATCAACATGATTTACTAAGGCTTAGATAATATTGCTGGCGTAACAATTTCATAGATGGATAAAATATAAAAATGGAGAGCATGTATTATTACGACTATTGATACACAAACAGGTGCAAAAATTGACCAAGATGTGTTACCAGCACCATGGCATCCATGTCTTTATTAGTGGAAGGGCTTGGTCACCCCTTTGTGTATGATGTGTGGGATAATGTGTGTGATGCAGTCGCCCTGTACCAAGCTTATATTTCACTACCTCTGTCGATGAAACATTTTTGATTCATTCATTCATTTTCATTTCATTTGAACCTGGTTCCACAGGGTTCTTGTTGCTGTTCAACACCCATATTACCAACCGAGGTGAAGGGCACTAAAGAAAAAATAATTCTGATTCTATTCTGAATAAGCCAGTCAAATAGTGGTGGCAAATGGTGGTTTAATTTAGTTAATTGTTTTGATTTGTTCACGGATCCATCATAAATAACTCATCCTGATCATAATCATGTATTCATCTGACTTTAGTAAAAAACTGACTAAATCAGAAATACTGCCTTGTCATGGAACCAGCATCACATTATCACCCATTTACACATTTACTTGCACATTATGCAAAAGATGCAATGACCAAAAAGAAATAAGATAATAGCCATGCTTCCTATGCCAGGTTATTTTGACTAAATTCAATTATAAAGCTAAATAAAAATAACACCTGTTGCTTTTGACTGTAACCGGATTAGCAATATCTAACATTTTACACAAATAATAAATTCATGGAATTTGCTAGACTATACTTGGTAGGCTATGTTGTAGTTTGTTATGAGAAAAGTAAACGTTTGTCTAAATATAGATCTAAAACCGCCATTGCGACAGTTACATGTGGTGGCGGCATTATGGAGTGCTTGATCTTCCTGCCGGGAATTTAATTTCAGAATCATGTAGTACAAAACAATAAGGTCTGTAAAATAAGTTGACCCCAAAGCAAAACAATACTGATAGGCCACTGTTAAAGCACTATTGTTTCATCAGGAATGGTAACATGATGTCCTTATCTTCACTACAAACATCTGTGGCAAGAAGTCAGAACTGCTGTACACCACTTCACCACAAAATACCTGGTGTTTGTTCAGTTATGTTATGCATTGAAAGACAGAGATTGTCTAATTAATTAGACATTAAGTAGTCCGGTAGTGACTGGCATCATGACATGCCCTGTGGGGTATCCTGGTGCCATCCAGGGGCATCCAGGAGAAATAGGTACATATCCACAAGATCCTGGTTATAACATACATTGGTCTGGTTGGTTCTGATTTTTGTGCAGACACTGTTGGTACATTTGATGGAGAACATGTTAGCATGGTTAGCAGGTTAGCACTTTGATTGGCTGGCAACTTTGCAACTCTGTCACTCACTGTATGGTGTAAGGTATTCATTATTAGGTATACAATGTTCTACAGTTTGAACCACAGTAACTCCTTTCATTGATTATTTCGGATCTTGACTGTTTCATGCATTAATAAAAGTTCTATTGAAGTATTAGGTGCATAATTTTGTAGTGGATTTATAGCAATATTTTCTTTACACATTGGATTCAGCCATCTAAAAGGGCTTGTGCATTCTGTGTTGACAGAGCATCACATGTGTGTGTAATATGCTAAATTCAGAATTGGGTCATGGCAAAATCTGCCTGCATTAGCCATACAGAGGAACAAATGTGTGACTAATTCATCCCTGGGCTGCTCCAAAAGAACACAGACATACATAACATACACTATATCGTGGCTTTATATAGTATAGTAAAGACAGAGGGTTGAGGACACACCCAGTTCCACCCGCTCCCCTGACAACTACCCCTCCCTGCTCAGTCAGGGGCATAGAGCAGATGGGGGTGTAAATATGAAGGGGGGATCTGCCATATCCTTATTCTGTCGGCCCATACATTGGAATGGCAACAAACTCAGTGGTTGTCATATTTGTGCGTGCGCTCTGCAATCTGGGTTATCAACGGTAACGTCCAAATTCAGCTTCATAATTTTTTTATAAACACTAATTGCTAATTGCCCAGTCATGATAGAAGCAGTTGTCCACGTTCATGACATCATTCCAAACACATAGCAGTTACATTCTCTAACCCGTCAAAGTACATCTTTAATCATTAAGCTTTTAATTGTATTGTATTCTAGTGCATTCTATAATTCAAATGTGAGTCTTATAGTTGAATATTGTTCATTAAAATACCCTACATAAATCTGTATTCAATATGTCTTCTGCTTATAATTTGTGTATTTCATATAATTTGTGAATACTCATTTGTTCATCATCTAAGAGATATAATTATGCTAGCACATTACCACTGGGACTAATAGTTGGAATCTTTAGGTTTAATCTTTTTGCAAACTTGATTTTCTATATCTAGGAAGGGGCATGATGAAAGTTTCATGTCTGGAGTACATTCTTTGCAATTCTCAGCTATTGCAAAGAGGTATTTCCAGAGAAAGTGATGCCACAGCAACTATTACCATAATAAAGTTGTGATAATATGATAATTAAATAGAAGTTACACTCTAGCTACACTATCTATGCCAGGCTACTGCTGTTTTATTAAAATAATTATAGTTATGATAATACGGGTAGCATTGGTAGATCACAGCAAGAATGTTATGAATTTTATTCTCAGCTAGATTAGTCTTGGTCTTTTTTGTGTGGAGTTGCACATGCAGTGAAGTGGATAGTAGAATTAGAAATTTGAACAAATGACTCTTGGCTAATCGTGTGTAAAACCATAATATGTGTCATCAAAACCATAGTACATGAATTATAATAATAATAAATGTGGTCTCCATCACACTTAGTTGTAGAACACAAATGTACACATATGATCTGAAGAAATAGATTATGCCAGTTAAAACCAGTTCTCAAGTCAACATGACCACTGACCATTTTAACTTTTTATATACAACATGCATTTCACTAATCAAATGTTTATAGTAATAGTTGTCAAATTGATAGAAATTCCTGGCTGTGTTAACATCATTAACTAATTCGCTGCAGTGCAGTGCCTCATGCAGCAGACAGATTATAGTAAAACTCAGAACAAACATCAGGTTCATGTGAAGTCAGTTTAACATCCAGTTTCAGTCTGAACTGTAATTGTACATTGTGGATATAAACCCTGATGATTCAGCTCAGAGTGAAATGGCAGTGTTCATAAATTACCTTCCAAACCTGTTATTTGAGTGTTTTCTGGAAAAAGTGAATAAAAAACATTATGTTCGAGGCACAGGGCTACACTGCCATGGAAAGAAATAGTTGGCAATTGGCAGAGAACAAAAACAGTCAGTTTTTAGTCAGTTATGTCTATAACAGTTCTTTTCTTTATTATCGATTATATACTGAAGGGCTTTAGATAGTAATTGACATTAGATTTACTTGGTACTTGGTAAATTATTTCATTTCATAAATGTAAAGCATTTCATTTCATCCAATTAATTAATTAAATATAAGTTCAGTGATGGCACTCGTGGAAGGATGGAAGACAAATGTGCGAACCAATACCAAGTATCAGTGCCATATTTAAAGCACAAGCATTATTAGTAAGCAGAACTTTTAAGTAAATCGAAATGTCTGTGGTGTACCTTGGTGAAGCTTTCGACCTGGTGTGATAGGGTGGGGCATGTCACACTGCCGAAGATTTTAAAATGAACCAAATATGCAGGATGCTTAACCAATAGTGTAATGCTGTTGCAAGAAAAGTCAATGATTAAGAAGGCTAAATGGAAAAAAAAAATAGGCAAAATAAAAGAAACAACAACTGAAAACTAGTTCAATTTTAGTAAACCATTACAAATTTTCAGGAAGAAAATAAACCTGGAACACGCCAGAGACAAGCTGCGACTCTACAACCTGCAGTGTGGATCCATATATGGGGCCCACTGTAGAAAGGGCAATCAACACCACTTGTGCTCAAACTTCTCCGAAAAGATTAAGACTACCATCATCTGTGCCAGGACAGGATGAATCTGACATCACGGTTTTAGAAAGAGTCAACTTGCCAACAGAGGAGCTGGCAAATCTGCAAAGAAGAAACAGTGATAAATAAAAACACTTTCACCCGAAGTAGATTTACACTTAAATAGATTCAGGAGACAATTCCATACCTTTAATGCCAGCCATAAATTGCATGGCAAGCGGACAGGACTGGTACACATGTCCATGGCAGGCGGGATGTTGTTATACCTAGTGTTTTTTGTGGCTTGCACGCTATGTCCTGATATCAGTTTATTAGAGTTGTCATTTATTTGTGTAGAATTCAAATGCATTACACTTGCAGATTAATCAGGTTGTTCTACGACAAGTAAGTAAGCAGGCAATGATGTTCTAATGTTTTTGTGTGACACATTTGTAGGTGGAATCATGTCTTCTGGTCCAGCAACAGTTCGCATCCTTATAAAGGGAGGCAAAGTGGTGAACGATGATTTTACCCAGGAGGCTGATGTGTACATTGAGAATGGCATCATCCAGCAGGTGGGCAAAGAGCTGATGATTCCAGGAGGAGCAAAAGTGATAGATGCGACAGGAAAGCTGGTGCTGCCCGGTGGCATCGACACAAGTGTGCACCTCCAGGAAAGCTTCATGAATGCCACCACTGCTGATGACTTTTACAGTGGTACCAAGGTACAACTTTTTCATCATCAGTTTAATGGCACATTTAGAGTTTAAATGTATAACTTATATATTTGTTTAATTTGTCATCTTCAAAAGCAAATGGAATCGGATTCCCAGTGATCAACCAGTTTAATTGATTGTGTGAAGAATAAAAAAAAGCTGATACTTGCTTTGTTTTGCCATTGAATCATCCAAACATTTTTTGCACATATAGTAATTTTAACTTTAACAATATACATTATAAATAATGCACATCTTTATATGTGAATATAACCTCTAATAGAAGCACTTAAATGCAAGAGTTGGATACGCCCAGCACCTGGAACATATACATTGATACGAAATAGCATTCTCCTTCCTTGTATCTTCTTTTTTTCTGTTGACTTTGTACAAATAATGTACGAAATAATGTACGAAATATTATAAACAAAAAATTTTATCTAAATAATAAAACTGCATAAAAAACAACTATCCACAGGATTTCACCAAATATATTGTTGTTGCACCTTGCAACGTTGTTGCTGCTTGTACTACTACATCTGTGTTGGCATTCATACCATAAGTCGCACACTTGACACATACTTTAAAGTCCAGTATTTGGGCAGCTAAATTGCAGAAACATTATTGAAGCTAAGTTACCTGTCTTCATTGAGACATGGCCAGTTGTGCCTGTTTAAATGAACGTTCTACTCGATAAGAGCTTTAACTCCTGGTGAGTTTGTGCATTAGACTGCTGTATTTTTGCTGTACAATCTGTTGGTTGTAGGTGAGCAGGCTTTTCATATGTTAGAAAAAGCACAAAACATCTGCACTCTGCAACAGTTATAGCAGTAATGCTACAGTCCATGGTCATTTTAATGTTGAGAATGCTACGCATGTAGCTATTGAAAGTGATGGTAGATAAATTAAGGATGAAAATAATACTTGTATTTTATGGATGTAGAATTAACTTTAACTGAAATTATCTGCCATTTGACATTAGTTAAAAAAGTTAGTAGTTTATAGTTAGAAAAAAAATTGAAATTTATAGAAAGCTCCTGCAAGTGCTGCTGTGACCCAAGAGGATTCATGTGCAGCATATTCATATCACCCTCTGATTGGTTGTTGTAATACGATTATCAGAGATACAGGTAATGTGAGAGTGGTAATGTTGCTAAAGCTGGAGAGTAGTTATGTAAAATTATTTTTTTCATAATTTAATATTTTGTTTATATAAATAATACAGATAATACATTTCTTTATGATAGATATTATCAACATTTCTAACATTTGTTTGAAACGATGCATTAACTTGTATACCAGGGATTTTGGTAAGGTCTCATTACACTGTTGTGAAACTGGATACGGCCCAGATGTCTTAGTGCATCTGTAGATGGCTGAAGCCAAAGTAAAACACAAATTGATTTTTTTTTCCAGAACACTTGGGAGGCCCACCATCTGCTGGGTTCCTCTAACATCCCAGTGAACTCTACACGAATTGCATGGCATGGCTGGAGCTCTCAAGTTACTGGGAGCACACAGCAAAAGTCTTATCCTTAAATCTCCTTATTCTAAACTATGCTGATGAAAGTGAGAAGACTAGTGGCTGGGTTCAACAATAAAATTTTTGAAATTAAAAGTTAAAAGTTTTTCTCTCCAAAATATATTTACTGGATCACTATACACATAGGATATTGAATGCTAACATAGCTTGTGATACAAAAGCCTGGATTTGGTCTGTGTTAAGAGAGAATTGTTCTACAGATACCTTGCCACTTGGATGCATAAGTCAGCACAGTGCTGGCTTCAAGTGCTGGCTCCAAGCCCAGATAAATTGGGATAGTAGTATGAGTAAGTGCATCCAGTCTAAATTTATATGGCAAATCAATAAAGCAGACCAGTAATTTTGTTCCATAATTACTTTGTGCTCGTATTACGTCCATAAAATAATTTGAGAATTTTTCAGAACCTGGACCACACTATGACGTAAATATTGTTTTCTAATATTAACTCCTATTTGCCGCTATACACTTTAAACTAGATCAATTTCATGAATGGTTTTGAATGAATGAGTTTAAGTTTAGGGCAATATGTGTTCTAACACTTGTGCTGAACACAAGTGTTAGAACACAGTTGAAGTGGAGTTCAGAGTCTGATCTTCCTGGTTTGTAACTCAGCGTTGCTACTAGTCAGCCAGACACGATGCTAGCCACTATGATGTGCAAACCATTACACTGCCTGGATGAATAGAAAGGTTCCATCAGCAAGGGCATCCAGCTTACAAAACAATGCCAAATCAGTAATTTGCCTCACAATATGATTTGGCAACTCCTAACGGGAGTAGCTAAAAGGATGCACACATAAATACATCGTATATATGTTTTCATTAATGCATAACATATGGAGTGTCACAATTTAAATAAAGAATGTGGATGTGTAGTTGGCTGCCCTAATTCAATTCCATGGGTCACTTAGCAAACCCTGAAAGGCCAGATTCTGGGTGATTTCATTGTCAGGCTACACGCACGCTCATGAACAAACTAACTCTTAAAGCACTGTAGTGTTTGAGATAACAAATGGGGCAGTTGTTGTCTGAACTGTGCTTGTTCATCGCTGGCAAAGGAAGTTTTATTCTTCACCCCCAAAACGTCACAATGCTAGCACAATCCTAGACAAGCAGAGACACAAATGCAGATCAGATCCTGTTACCATAGATACCATGGGAGCTGCTTCGAAGCTGGGAGAACTAGCCTCTCAGTCACACCATTGTGCTGC
Organism: Hoplisoma paleatum; assembly: GCA_028565875.1. Classification (NCBI taxonomy): domain Eukaryota; kingdom Metazoa; phylum Chordata; class Actinopteri; order Siluriformes; family Callichthyidae; genus Hoplisoma; species Hoplisoma paleatum. The sequence goes on along the minus strand of JAOTRQ010000002.1, from coordinate 1,579,336 downwards.
TAGACAATGGGACTAAAATCTCACTGGTCCATTTTATTGTACTAGCTGACAGATGGAAGAAGATCCCAATGAACCATAGAAATGTGTCAAAGCTTTTTTATAGCTATCTTATTGTTCAAGCAGGGTAGTTTACTATTTCGTGATTGCATTGAGATTTATACAACATTATAAAGACTATAAACCAGACTATATACCAGACTATAAACTGTCTCAGATATTACTTGTCTTGCCCTCATTGTTTCTCAACAAAGCATAATAGTGTGGAAACTTTTTAAAGATCCCTTGTACCATTAGATAATTATTTCTTTAGTCACATACTTAAAAATCTAAATTGCTGCTCCGATAAAGAAATGACACCTAATCTATATCAGTAAAAGAAATGAACTGATCATTAGTGTGTGTTGTAATTACCAGGCTGCCCTGGCTGGAGGTACGACAATGGTGATCGGACATGTGCTGCCCGAGAAGAATGAGTCCTTGCTGGAGGCCTATGAGAAATGCCGATCCCATGCTGATGCCAAGACCTGCTGTGACTATGCTCTTCATGTGTCTGTCACTTGGTGGAGCCCCAAGGTACACAGTCCACTGAAGTCTCTTCATGGATTATTGTGGTTGTTTGATGTATGTGTATGTAGATTTATCTCACAAGGATTTTAGCAACATCCAGTTCTGGTACTTTATTTGAAAATTGTATTGCACATTTGTGTTATTTAACACATGCTTGTTAAAAAGGATTTTTTTTTTCAAACTGGCAATAGCGGGTCATGAACCAGCAACCTTTTGATTACAAAATTGTAGGCCAATCACTAGACCAAACTATAACAGTAATGTCTATTATGTTAGCTCGCCAATGCAGGTTTGAATCACATCGTTGACATCGTCTGGCCAGCCATCTACACAAACATGACACACAGTTAATCCCTTGTTGGTGAAAATGAAAATGAAATAAGATGAACTTAAAAGCACATTATTAAGTTTGTTTACATACACATATATAATCTGGTCAAGATCAGGATGGGGTAGCAGATTACTTAAATGAACATTAACTCAGCAACTCAGCAGGATTATATTACTCTGATTACGGCCATATTCTTTTTACTAATAATTTGTCTTATGAGTATTTGACTCACATTATTTTAGGGCACATGTCTTTGTAAAAAGCAGGAGATTCCTTCTAAAAAAAAGTGGCGGTGCACAGTTCATTAACACAGTTTGTGACAGCTGGAGGATAATATGTTGTTGTTTCAGTGATGCGTATGATCCACAGACTGCTGCCAAAAATAGTTCATAATATATTCAAACTTCACTTTAACGATTCACTCCAAATCAGTGTATGAGCCATGATTTACATTGGTAATTTAATTGTTAATGTAGTCACTTTAAACAGGGCGTGTTTCACCTCTTTGGCCTGGCGCTTTTTGTTGAGTTACCTGGTTGGAATTTTCCAGCCAAATTTAATTTACAAACCTTTTTATTGCTATTATTAAATTATATGTGTGTAACAATATACTTTACCCATGATATGATGCGGTTCACGATACGGGATTCTCATGATGAGAATGATTTTTTACATTTTTGAAACATTAACCTGTTTTAGCTAATTTTGACAAATGTTATTTTATTGTTTCTTTTTGGAAAATAAATGAAATTGAAATACTTTTATCTAAACAATGATTGTCCTCTTATTTTAGGGGTAGAAGGTCGGTAAATACAGCTGCAACTGAATGAATTATTTATGATGCTTTGTAAATAGTTACGTCCCTGTTCATTCAAACTACTAATTAATGATATGAACCATCCTTTATTTAATTGTAAAATAAACTCATTGTTGGGTCTGTAGCATTGGGTTATTTCTTTTACTGAACATCATGTCTACCTTTTTATTTCATTTTGAAATCATGTGTTTGTTCCAAAACAAATTTTGATGACAGGTGAAAGCTGAGATGGAGACTCTGGTGCGTGAAGAAGGCGTGAACTCCTTCCAGATGTACATGGCATACAAGGACATGTACATGCTGAAGGATTGCGAGTTATTCCAGGCTTTGCAGCATTGTAAGGACATCGGAGCCATTGCCCGTGTGCATGCTGAGAACGGAGAATTGGTAGCTGAGGTAGACACACATTTAATAGTTCTTTTTTTATCATATATTTTTTAATCATTAATATTTATTAATTTTTTGCTTTGTTTGCTCTAGGGTGCCAAAGAAGCTTTGGATCTGGGCATCAGTGGACCAGAGGGCATAGAGATTAGCAGACCTGAGGAGGTACAGTTTGGCTGATAAAATTCTAGGTTCATGTGTAGACGTTTTGACCTCTAGTGTAGCGTTTTCAACTATTTTTGTGTAGTAAGGCGCTTGCTGTTTATTTGGTTATAGTTGTGACCAATTTTAATGTTTATTTTCAGCTGGAGGCAGAAGCTGTCCATCGTGCAATCACAATCGCTAACAGAGTGAGTACCGAAGAAGTTTCTCTTTGGTTTAATTTGACAGATTA
>JAOTRQ010000002.1:1565696-1576743 GCA_028565875.1 Hoplisoma paleatum | reverse complement strand
TACTATATATTGAATAAAAGTATTTCCGTTAGCTGTTAGATCAGGTCAGGCTTTACTACAAACAGAGGCATGCTACGCTGATTTGGACAGACGAGGTAGAAAAAACTTCTATAAACGTTGAACCTGATTTACAAATCTTAAACATTTTGTATAAAGTTGTAACAGCAATATTTGTACAACAGAATGTTCAGCTGCTAATTGAACATCTGGGATTTTCACTTAAAATGTCTGCTTGTCTAAGTCAAACCTTTACAATTTTGCACAGCATTTCTGGTTTAACTGGGCCTTGAACCTAACAGAACATTACATGCTGTATACTATACGGTCAAAAGTATTCGGTATCATGACCATGACATCCCATTAAAATAAAACTTCAGTACTGAAAAATAAAAACAACAAAAAATACTTGCATTTCTTTCTTCAATTATTGAATCAAACCAAAACATGGATACTTTGTTAAAACCTAAATACTTATTCTCCTTGCCTTGTACACAACCTTATACACATATTGGTGTTAAATAAACAAACAAAAACAAAAACCTGTCAGAGTGGGAAAGAAAAAAAATTGGTTCTAGACTATTTGTATTGTTGGGTAGTCATATTGTTAAAATGAGTCGCTGAGATCATGTCTTTAGATATTTCTAGATGTACCGTACTTTGTACTCAGTTGCTCAGTAATTAATTGTAATGAACCTTCCCTAAACATCTGAAAGCATATTAATAATATTGACTGTTAGCAATTGTTGTGTATGAAACACATGGATTGTAAATGTTAAAGAAGCGACCCAATACTTTTGTCCATATAGTGTATTTCTTTCCATTTTGATTCCACAGTTTACAATGATGCAACATCAGCTTACTGCATGAACTACTTGAACTGAAGTTAATGAGGTGACAGCTGAACATCTTTATCAACATGTTGTAATTTCAGGACCCCAAAGAACATCACCCACAGTACCTAAAAACATGCCTACACCACAAAGGGTGATGACAACCACCATCAAGAAGAACCCCAGTTTGGCTCGAAATGGAGGGGGCGATGCTGAGATCATGGAGCTTAATCAACAGGTAGAGTCACTGGCAGGGTAAGGACTTCTTACTCTGCCTTCCTTTATTTTACATGGAGAGAAGGGGATCAATTGCTACATTCCTATCAAACCCCTAACACTACATTATCTTCAGTACAAAATTTTTGATTCACATTTTGTATGATGACAATCATTATAATTAGGCACTTTACTGCAGAAATGTGATTTCTTTAAAGAAATCTCAGAATCTCAGAAAAGAATGCTCAGAATCTACTCAGAATCTTAAGACACAATTTTAGATTTTTTTCATGTCAGCAATTGATTGCAGACAGGAACTCGCACTAGTGTCCAATTTGGTCTCAGCGATGAGCTTGGAGCACCTCAAGTTTATTGCCTGAACCAGTCTGTATTACTTGCATGTATTACGTGAAACTAAACAGAGTCTGTACGATCTTGTCTCTTCTCTGGATTTACTCACTCAATCAAATACAATCAAGTGCAATCATGTATGCAAACCTGCTGCTGTGACCTGGATTTTTACAAGCTCTTGGTATATATTGGTTGTATATTCTTTCGAGCTCGGGAAGGAGAGAGAGAACACGAATGCTCATCTACTACTACTTCAATTTGAATTAAAATTTACAGAAGTATGTATACAAACTGTCGACTGACATTTCATCAAACATTAAGCTAAACACATAACAATGGAGCTTTGATCTTTTGGGCTTTTTTATTCTGTTATGTGTCAGCGTATCTTCTAAGGGTCAGCATTCGAAGCACATGGTTAGCCAGATGCGTTTTAAATAGATAATATATGATTTCAAGAACATGTTTTAGTTATGTTTTATTTAGTTTGACAAGACAAATTGAACTTGTGTAAGTCAGATTGAACTTGATTTTAAACCTTATCACCGGTACATTAAATTATTTTTATAAAGCTTTATTAAAAATTATTAAAAACTGTTTTTAGTTTTGTCACCATTGAATTGTGCTAAAAGATGTAGTTACAAATGTAAATAGTATTTCACTTCACTTTCAATTCTGCAGAATGATAGAATAAAATTAAGCTAAAATAAAAAAGGTACAATGAAAAGTGTATGGCATTTTATGATATTGTGTATAAAGTTGTTTTTGGCTGGATTAAATATGTGTGTATGTGTTGTGTGATGAGTAGATTCATAAACTGAAAAGTGATGTCCCAGTTCTTTTATCCATATAAACAGTAAGATTGTATTAACCTGTCTCTTTATGGTGTTTTAACTAAACTTTCTTTGTCATTTTTTCTGTTTTATTTTGTTAAGTTAATGGAATTAAAATTAACTGTAGATGGTCTGGAGAAGGAAAGAGATTTTTACTTTAGCAAACTGCGAGACATTGAATTGATCTGCCAGGAAAATGAGTGCGATAGCAACCCCATCCTCAGCAGGATAATTGACATCCTTTATGCCACAGAGGTAAGGAGGGCTGTTTTTTTATCCAAGGGCTTTTTTTAAAGTTTATAAATGATTTCACATGAAATACCAAAAATTATAAATAGGTTTTAACAAAAGATCAAGAAGAGTTTAAAAAATGGTCTTTTGCTTTCTGAAATACAGGAAGGATTTGCAGCACCAGAGGATGACGAAATAGACGAGCAGGCCCATCTGGACCAGGAAGAATACTAAACACCCACTCCCCTTTTGTCCATTTTCTCTTGCTTTCCATGTCCTCATTCTTCATCACTCCTCATTGCACGCTGTTAATATCTCTACCATTACCTCTGTAACTATGAATGCCCTGTTCATACGTTGTATCTGTTCAACTCATTTTACTCTAAATCAGGCACTACATCGCAGATTAATCCCCCATCCGAGAATAGCAACAGCAGTAATGTATCCTAGCTGTCTTAGCATGTTTAACATCACAACATGGAGAATTAACTTAAATATCGGGCACTGAGGGTAGCACAATGTACTTAGCACAGTTAACAGAGTTTTGAAAAGGGCAGTCTAGAATGCAGTTATAAGCCTTATATTATCTGCAAAGTTTTTCATGTTTCTTTACTTGGTTTGTAGAGCATACACACATTCCTCTACTGGCTTAGAGGTTTGTAGGCTTTTCTGTTTGCAAGAAGGCCATGCTAAAATATGGCAAACAGGATAAAAATAAAACAATTTAGCAGCAATTTATCTTGGATGTAGGGAATAACAATCAACCATATCTACCAGCCAAAATTGTAATTTTCTAAATGCAAAACATCTGAAAGTTCGGGCTACTTTGGGTCTCTCAGCCCAGATGTGAGACTAGAAAAGATAACACTGGTTCAGTACTAACACTAAGGCCAGCCTGGTGTTTGGTCTTTAATGACAGTTCAGTTTTTGGTTTAGTGCTTTGGGTTAAAAATCTTACTTCAGTCTACAACAGAGATTTAGTGTTTGGCTGAATTCTGCATCTTCAGTTGTGTATTACATAATCAGTTTATGATCTTTGACATAATTTTGTAGTCATTAGTAACTTTGTCTCGTAATTACAGTTAGCACAACCATTGTCAGTTACTTAAACATGTATGGCTCTTTGGATGAAGGATGCTAATTATGAAGGAAATGACATTTGAAATGAAAAGAAACCAAACTCCAGGATGCTTCCCTTCACCATTCAGTTGCTGCATATCCATTGGGAGCATGTGAATGTTATACATGTCTATTGAATGAGTGCTATAGTTGTATTTTTTTAATACCGCATTTGTTTAGATTGTGTGTAAGAATTGCTCATTTTCACATTTAGAAGCCTGTTTTAAAGCTGTGTTTGATATGAGTCGAACCAGTGGCACTACTGATTGAATGGTATATATTTAAATATTTGCTGCTAAATTTATTTTAATATTTATTTGTACTATTGAATAGCATGAGCTGTGCTTTTTGAAATTGTGTTAATGCCAACATGTCATGTTAGAAGAATGTAAAAAAGGCCCAGATGTGTAGGAATGCAGTCTGTTAAAAGCATTGTGCTTCCTTTACAGAATGATTCAGCTACCATTTGCATCCACTCACTCACATTTGTTTTGTCTACATACTAAAATAACATGAAAGTGTTTGCATAAATTGTTTTGCAATTTATTAAGTAAATAAAAAGTTGTACAATGCCTGTCTTGTGGTTATGACATTCTACAGTTGTTGCACAGCTGTTTCATCAGCTTATAGTTAGACTTTTGTCAGAATTTCCAGTTATATAAATGAAGGCATTTCAGTGCCCAGGTTATGTATTTGATCGTATAGCACATATTCATAAACTAAATATATAAACTAAACTAGTTGGTTAGGTACATATAGATAATGATTGGCTTATCTGCAAGCAGATCAATCTAGCACTCACACTTTGTTTCTATAGATCAGGGGTCGCCAACGTGGTGCCCGCAGGCCTGTTCTAAAAATAGCTGCATATTTTGCATATTGATATTTATTTGTTTCCTATCTTGTTAAATTATTGTTGAAAATTGTGAGAAATCCTTTACATGATCAGCAACTTCACATAGATAAATATCATTCAATATTAATAGTAACATGTCATTAAAGGTTATAAATTTGTGATTTCACTAGTGTGTATCAAACTGGAAGCCCTTCGCATTAGTTGGTACCCAAAAGTAGCTCTCAGTTTCAGTTTCATTGGATTTTTCATAATGTTAAATTACATGGCTGCCATTATAAATAAACATTTGTTTGTTATAAGATTTTACAATTAATACTAATACTACCTTCTTATTTGTATAGTTTGTTATAATCATAAATTGACGTTGTTCAATGTAGTTTTTTCAGGTAGTTAAAATTTGGTATTTGCTTGATCAAAGGGTATTGTGGGTGATTCTGGTGAAAGAGGAATGCCTGGAGAAAAAGGAAAACCTGTAAGAATTTGTCTATCTATTATTAGCTTTATAATTAGAAATTCCATTTACTTAATGTATACAATATTCAATAAATCCTGTAATGCAGAATGTAACTTATTAATTAAAAATTTTTATTTCATTTGCATATAGGGTATTCAAGGTGCAAAAGGAAGAGTTGGTAGCTTGGGAGAAAAGGTATTTCATGAAAATATTTTAATGAGACATGATAGTACTTTTTTACTTAGTATTTTACTTCTTTAACCTGCTTTAAGTAAAATGTATTGAATATTAAAACATATTAACAGTATGGATATTTTACAGTCCATAGGGGATTGTTGTAAAATGCTTAACTACATTGTAAACTAGGCTAGTTTAAATATACTTTGTGTTTTTATAGGGCATTGTTGGTGATCCAGGTTTTCCTGGGAGGGATGGAGACCCTGGCATTGAGGTTTCTAGTTAAAACTAATCTGTGCATGAATCATGATTTCTCCACATTTCACTAAATTTTACATTGAACTCTGACTTGTTTTCTTCACAGGCTTATCAAGGACCCCAGGGGCCTGAGGGTAGGATTGGAAAAGCTGGCGAAAGGGTAACATTAAAAGTTCTCATAATTCAGTCCCATTGAATGTATCTGGTAGGATTTAGAATGAGTTTAATACAAGTTGATTTCAGTTTAAATAAATGTTGGGTGCATCAGCACCTAATTTTTAAAAGTGTCTGTTTTAAACAGGGGGAAAAGGGTGATCAGGGTCCTCCAGGGGAAATGGGGCCTAAAGGACGCACTGTAAGTAGTTCTGTATGATTACTTAATCTTTGTTAACTTAACCATGTTTAGTTTTTTTTAACTGAAAAAAAAAAATTCTATAATTTCCAGGGCCTGCAGGGTTATAAGGGCTCTGCTGGAAAGCCAGGAAGACCCGGATTTATTGGTCCTCCAGGACGAACAGTAAGTTTTCTGTGTATGTAAATCAGAAAAGGTTAAAATGTGTATAATACTTCTTATTGTAATATATGGCACTGCATTTCTAGGGACATATAGGATTACCAGGAAGACAAGGCATGAAGGTAATGAATTATACTCATTCCACTAAAGTATGTTCACTCTTCTCCAGGAATTGATAACAACAGACTTGGATCTTTATTCACTGCAGCCCAGTCAATAGACATGCAATTAGGACTGCATTGCTTTTTACTGAAATAACTTTTCTCCTGATTTTGCACAACCAGATGCTGATATTTAATGCAATGATAATTCCTTTATTTGTCATTACACAGATACAGATGTTCAGTGCAATAAAATCTTTCTTCACATATCCCAACTTGTGGTCAGAGAGCAGGGTCAGTCATCGTACGATGCCTCTGGAGCAGACAGGGTGAAAGGTCTTGCTCAATGCCCCAACAAGCATGCACATCAATAATGTACCAGTAATAAATTTAACAAAATGCAGAACAAAATATTATATAGGCAGCATGGGATCACCTGGTAATAAAGTCGGATGTAATATACTAGAAGAAAGAAGAAGAAGATTACTTAAGAAAGTTCAGACTGTGCTTTGTGACAAGAGCAATCACATTAAATACTGACTTTGCCTGTAGAAGCTATTTTGTTCTGGAACTTATTTAAGACACATTTCTGGTATTTTCTGTTTTGTATTTTTGAGAGACCAACAAATAAATGTTGAAAACTGGAAAAAACACAGGTAGACCAAATCCAAATAAATTGTCATCAGCAATTTAGTAATGAGGTAAAAACAAGTGATTTTAAACAAGTGATTGTGATCACTTCACTTCAGAATGTAAATACCATTCAATAGCAGAGATTATTCACTGTACATTTTGTTTTTGTATTTATCTTGACTTTTTTTTATCTTCTATCTGGCATTCTCAACGAACAGCAAAGTAAGAATTTCATTGTACAAGGAAAACTGCTTTCTCATGGTGCATGACAATAAATCTTTGAATCTTGATCCTGCAAAAAAAAGTCATCATCTTCTATCTGTCAGCAAATACATAACATGTTATTGTTGGGATTTTTGATCCCTCAGAAAATAATGCATCATGAACCGCCATTCATTTATACCTGATATGACCTGATTTTATTATACCTGATATGAGAGAGTTCTTCAGTTAGCGTCAAGCTTTACAATACGGAATTATGTGCACATATTAGCAACTTTACTGAGCAACAACTTTTTTATACAGAAACCATCTTATTTACCTGACACTGGAAGTGACACTACAATGCACTATTTGTGTTTGCATCCTAGTGGCTTAGGTGGAGACCAGATGATCGGTGGCTATACAAGAGCAATGTCTCTGGTGTTCTAGTAGAAATTCCTACTTCTTTACCTGGACATTGTGTTTGTGCCTTTGTCAAAAGATATTATGTCTATGATGGGAGCATAAATACAAAAAGTATAATAAAAGAAACATGTTCTATGTTTTATGTTGTATCAATATGTTTTCCAATTACGCCCATTAATTTGTCTACCAGACAATGCAAAACCACATTTGGCACACAATATGAAAAGGGTACTAGACCTGACCTGCCTGCAGTTTTGACTTAACTCAACAGAGAATGTTTGAGAACATTTTAAATCAGACATCCCTGTTCTGTTGCTTACCTTAACAAGTGGTTATTGGAACTGTGTATCTATAAAAAGCAATCTTAATCAATAGTTTAGTTAGACAGACTACAAGAAATGCAGCCATGGCAAATGCATGCATCGTACAAACTATGCATTATAATAATTCTTGCTCTTTGTGTTTCATAAGTTACACATGCAATTACCAGATTCAAGAATAGTTGCCCATATAGTTGTTAGCAAGTCATATTAAGACTGTATTTAAGCAATTCTGCATTGGCATAATATGTTGTAATTATGCAGAACAGCAAAACACCAGTAACTATGAACACCAGTAATGTGTACAACTATTTGGCATCAAATGAGCTGCACAACAAAGCATCTTTGACTAAAAACAGCAACTTCTGTGTTCGCATTCTAGCTTTGGTGCCCAATATATTTGCCCATATGAAATAGTGATTTACCCAGAAAAAGTTCTATTCACAGAAAATGGAATGCATGGAAATTAATTTTCTAAAGGATGTCATTATTGTTTTTGATGTATTAATGGTAATATGAAAAGTGATAAGTATTTCATCAGATCGACTATAAATGTATGTCATAATAACTAATACATTCATTTGTGTGTTATATAGGGAAGTCTTGGCAATCCCGGAATTCAAGGTGTAAAAGGCCGAAGGGTAATAAAATGCATAAAAAATCTGCATATTTTTATTTTGCAGTTGTAAACATTGTTTTTTTGTTACAGGGGGAAAAGGGAGTTAAAGGTCCTAAAGGAAAAGTAAGGATCTTTTAAATGTTTCAGAAGTTGTTTTTTACATCCACAGCTTTGACCACTGGAATTAATTTGGTTTGAGGAGAGTAAATGTCACCTTTAAAACTCTAAAATGCCAATATTACATTGCATCTGTTTGTGGTGGCTTTAAAATGGTTTACAAGATTTGTTTGTTCAATAGTCAAGTATTGTCTTTACTGACCAAATTTTTTTTTAAACCTACTTCTAACACTTCCACCAATATTCTTTAACCATTTACTTTGTCAAAACATGCATTTTCATTTATACAGGAGCTGGTTTAACTTTGTTTTGCATTTCATGCTTTCTCTTAAATAGTTTAATTCTGTATTAGTGTATATTAGTTCATTGTAAGGAATATGTTATATCGTTTTTGTGTATGTTGAAGGTTGGAGAAATAGGCAGTCCAGGACCACCTGGAGGCCAAGGAAAGCGAGGTCCAGCTGGAGAATCTGGTCGCAAAGGCATTGTTGGGACCCAAGGTGTCACTGGAGATTTAGGACTAGATGGCTTTCAAGGACCCCCAGGACCACCAGTGGGTCATTTCACTTTTTTTTATATTAAAAATATTTAGTCAAAACTATTTACCAGACAAGCCAGTCAACTGTTATTCTATCAGAAAACTGCTTAATTTATATATTTGAAATAAAAATTGGACCATTTGACTGATGAAGGCTGTTCATCAGCAAATGTATAATGTACTTGGAAAGTTTGCACCTTCCTTTTGATCTGCCTAGCTAGTTGCATTGCGTTGTTATCTGCATTTGACATTCATGTGCCCATATTTAATCATTTTCACCAAAAAAGGAATAAGTTATCAAATAAGAAATCTAAATATTTGCAGCATGTAATAGGGAAAGTGAATAAAACAGTCATAAAACATCAATGAAACCTGTTTGTCACAATATAAAAAGCTGCTCAGTGCAACTGAAACAACCCAGTTATTATAAATGAAGAAAATAAAAGAAATAACAGTAAAGTAAATGTAAAAGAAAATGTTGGAGGTTTCAACTTACTTCTCCTTTAACTGTTTACAGCACATCAAAGTTAAAACTTCAAAGAAATTAAGGATTTTAAAATTATTGCCATTGTGCCACAAATGTTGCATGCATGGAATGTGTGGCAACCATTATGTAGCCAGAGTACCAGTAAACACGTTTCTATTAGCCTGGTTTTTGCAGCTTGGGGTAAAGATTTCATTTGGTTTGGGCTGTAAATCTCTAATGATCCCGGCAAAAGGTTTTTGGCTGTTTAGTTTATCCAGTATTTCAGCATGAGCCATCTCTTAAGTTTTGATATAATGTGGGCACTCTCATGTTTCTAAACCAGTGATATATGTAGCTATGATCTGCTTTGCAGGGTCCGACACTGTCTGCCCAACATGTTATTGAGGTCTGCAAGCGAGTGGTGCTGGAGCAGATGTCTACCTTTGCCAACTCTGTGAAGCGGACATGTGCTGCTGTGTGTCCACTCTATGGCGAGGTTCCAATGGGTGCCCCTGGCCCCCCAGGCAAAAAAGGACTGCCTGGACCACCTGTAAGTCACCCATCTCTGACTGGCATTAAATCAGGGATAGTAAAACACTCTGGAATAATATTAATCATGTTTGAAGCCAGAAACTTTAGATGTGGTTTCATTCAGACATTACAAAGACATAAATTATGTCTTTTAGCTCCATTAAATGCCAAAAGATTTCCGCGCAAGCATAACATGCTCCATACACTAGGGCCAAGTAACATACATGTGCTGTTCTCTCAAGCACATGCTGCACTTTTGGCAAAGGGCTACAATATGGAATTTGAACATTCAAAATTTCCGAGACCTTGAAGATGAAGAGGAAGCTAGAAACAGAGACACTTTGTCTGAAACCTAAGAGAACCCTTCTTAACAAAATGGAAATGGCTTTTCTTTTGGAATTGCAAACACATTTACTTGAGAGGCTTAATGGATAAATGAAGATATATCGAAAGCTGACGGGGTCATGAAAATCTGTAAGATTATTTGCTTTATCATTTCTGTGTCATCTTTTACTTAAAACAAAATAATACAATACTGATAAAAAAAATCCATTCTGCTATTTCGCATAAAAAACAACTAATCCAAAATGGAGATATAAATTATTAAAACCAGAAAGAAACTATTGAAACAATATTGTACTGGAATCCACAAATAAATTTAGTTATCATTTTTGTATTGTAACATACACATTGTATCGTAATATACACACTGTTATTAAACAAGGTATCGTTAAAACATATAGATATTAGCAACAAATATTTTACCAACATTCAACTTATTTAATCAAAGTTACCTTAAGAATAACTACAAGATGCATTATAATGCTTAGTCATATGAACAATACTTTTTAATGCTAAAGCGTTGATATATATTATATTTACATTTACATCATTTGGCAGATGCTATTATCCAAAGTGACTTATAGAAGTGTTTCCATACTAGTAAACATTAGCATACTATGGTTTAAGTAGACAACAATTAGACAAACTAAACAAAATATAGAAACTGAAGAACCTTGAGTGGGTTTTTTAAGAAGAAGGTGGAGGTTAGTGGGTTAGTATAAATGTTTGATAAAAAGGCGAGGTTTTAATCGTTCTTTTTTTTTTAAGAAAAAAAGACAATTATAAGAGTACAAAGCAGAGTCTTGATTCTTGTCTTCCTCAAGTGGAGGGTCAAGATGGAGTCAAGTCAAGTCAACTTTATTTCTATAGCGCTTTTTCCAATAGATATTGTCTCAAAGCAACTTTACAAAATGCAG
>JAOTRQ010000002.1:1535704-1552941 GCA_028565875.1 Hoplisoma paleatum | reverse complement strand
ATACACATATATATGTATAATATAAATATATATTATATATATTATTTTATATATTATTATATATATTACACAAGATTGTGAAGCTAGTAATAAACCAAACTAAGCCAAACCAAGACTACAAACAAGCATGAATTCTTCATTTGTGTGACTAAACGTAAATTGTTTTGTTATGATGTCAAAAAATGCCAGAAACAAAACACGGTCTTCCATAAGAGGTTCTTTTGAAAGATAATGATGGTTAAAAGTGGAGAATAAATTGATGACCAATGCAGAAATCCTAAATTCGGCTAATTCTCTGTAGGCACTGATACTACTGAGGTAAAGTCAGTTTTAAAGTTTTTTCATACTGTTCTTCGTGGTTTTTAAAAGAAAAAAAAACCTTATCGATTGATTTGAACAAAAATACGTTATTGTTAAGCCTTTGCATGCTCAGAGAGATTTGTTACAATTATAGCTACATAGCTGAAGGGACAATATCTATCATAATCTATAACAATCGAAACATTTTCTAGAGAATTAATATTGGGGCAAAATTTAAGCCATCTCCACATTTTGACAACCAATAACAATGATTAGCAATGGTCATATTAGTTGTAAATAGTCCACCAAATTCTATACTAGGCTGTACTATGTGCAAGGATTGAAAGAAGACTTGGATTTCTTGAATACTGACATAATGGCTTTGGTAATGTAGCCTTCAAACGTGACATGCAAAAGGCTTAATAATGAACAACAATAATGTTTCACATCCAAAACATAAATAAAATACAGGAAGATGATAAAATCCTGCACTTAACAACTGGAGTTACACATGAGGCTCAGCCAGAATGTATTAACCCAAGCAAACACATCATCAGCAACATTCATTCTACACAAAGATCAACCATCTAACAAACAAACAAACAAACAAACACATACCCTTACCTTTACAAATATTAACCACCTATTAAGCTACAAGCTCTTCACAGGGGCTATGAGGGAGGCACCTTCCGTCATCAGTGTTTCATTGATTTAGGCCCACCACACCTTATTTAAACTAATACTCCCTCCCTTCCCACCTAACCTCAGCCATTTTAAGTCACAATTACTGACTGGATCTTTCAGCAATTCCTTCACATTTACTCTCAGCACTAAACTCAACAGGGTGATGGATGGCCTGGAGACCATACTCAGATCCAAGATCTTGCCATCTCTCTTGATGATTCCCAGAACCAATCGTTGGAGAATGTAAGAATCTTGGTGTTGTCCTGGATAATCAGCTGACTGTCTCTTCTCATGTAACCAACATGACAAGATGATGGCAGCTTCTCTACAACATCAGGAAGTTCAGGCTGTTCCTCTCAACTCAAGTCACTCAGATTCTTGTTAAATCTTACAGCTGGACGACTGTAAATCTTTTCTGGCCACCACTAAACCATTGCAGCTCATCCAAAGTGCAGCCACTCACCAACCTAATTACTGGTACATCACCCTTCTTGTGCTTTCTCTCCACTGGCTTTTTGTAGCTACACAATTTCAGTTCAAAACTCAGATGTTTGCCTATAAAGCAATTAATAGAACAGGATGTTCTTAAGATTTTGGATTTTAAACTATTGTCTTCTTTAACTATAATATGGTCATTTTTTTTTACTATGAAAGCACTTCCGTAGTTGCTCTGGATAAGAGCTTCTACCAAATGTTTAAAATAAAAAAGTTAATTGAATTATTCAATGGAATTTGGGCTAAAACATTCTAACAACAAACCTGCATAACATTTTTTGACTGTAGGGAATATCTGACATGTCTGTGCAGCCATACTAGCAATAGTAAGGAATGGATACTTTGGTTGTCATCAAATAGAGATGCAATCTTATATTAATTGTACATTTTTAGACTCGTTTCCAGTTATTTCCCACTCTTGGGTTCTCTGCAGATCACAACTGGTCTCCCTGGAGATGCTCTGTAGTGTTTTTATGGAGTAGGTTACCAAATCTTTCCCATAGTACCCTGGACAACTGTGTATCTTCAGGACAATTTAACATCTCTAATCAACCTTGTGCATATTTTAGGGCTGTGAGAAGAAACCGGATTACACAAAGTAAACCCACATGGATATGGGGAGAACACGCAAACTTTGCACAGAAAACACTTTGGGCCAACACAAGAATCAAACTCGGGACTCCTTGCAATGAGGCAACAGTGCTAACCACTAAACCACCTTGCCACCCATTGTAATGTGTGGTGGTTAAGGCGGCACAATGGCTAAATGGTTAGCACTGTCGCCTCACAGCAAGAAGTCCCGGGTTTAATCGGGCCGAGGGCTTTCTGTGCAGAGTTTGCACGTTCTCCCTCTGTCAGCGTGGGTTTCCTTCGGGTACTCCGGGTACTTGTTAGATTTACAAAATATCAATATACACTACAAAGCATGAGCAACAGCATCAATGCTTGGCACTACTGCTTGGCACTGCTGTACTCATGCTACTTTGAGTCTAAACTTTAAATTATTTTCAATAATAAAAAAATATCTTTAAGACCAAAAAAATATAATTGCAACTGTTACCAACACCACGTTGAAAAATTTGGCATATGTTAGTGTTAATTGCCTAAGTAAAATGCACATCTGTGAAAAGAGCATTGATGCTGCAGGCTACATACCCACTTTGGAGCAACATATGCTATTATGTGTTAGTGCTGATGGCCTGCGGACTGTGCACATTGGTGAAAGCAACATTAAAGTTTTAGGCTTGATACTCTATGCTGCCATATAGAGCTTGAGTACAAGTCATTTCTGCTTTTTTCAAAAACACGATATCATTTGTCTTTAAGTGCCTACTAAAGAGACATCTGACTGTTGATAAGGCAAACTGTTATTTACAACCGAACAATTTGAAAAGGAATCTAATAGCAAAACAACAATCACAAGCACACCTACAAATTAACCAATGCGTAGTTAAAGAACCAATGCTAGTATACCCTGTCCTCGTATCCTAGGTCTAAATGTCATCAAATCCTTAGTAGAAATTAAAGATATTAAAGAAATTAAAGATGAAGCAGGCCCTTCATGCGGCTAAAATTTTTTTCTCTGAAACTCATTGCTTCTTTTGCTGTGTGTTTGGAATCATTGTCTTGCTGAAATACCCACACCCAATTTATCTTCATCATCATGGTAGATGACAGCAGATTTTTATCAAAAATGTTGCAGTTCATTTTTCTTTTCTTTCAATTATATTAAGTGTGCCACTGCTGTTTTCTTAAAAACAGGCCCATGCAATGATGTTCTCACTTCCAAACTTCACTGATGGTGATGGATTTTGGGGGAAAATTGATCTCCAAACATTATGTTTATTATGGCATTTAAAGAGGTCAATGCTTGTCGCATTTTCTCAGAATATTTTCCTCAAAGTATCAAATCAAATCAAAGTTTATCTGTCACAAATCATATGTGGTACAAAAGGCAGTGAGATGCTTTAATGACTGCTCAACCATGACATAGTAAAAAGATTTACAAAATATACATTGTATTAAAAGTTTTTATATAATATATATTTTGTAAATCATATTTTGCTGTGATTTTATTTATTGTAATGTAATTAAATTTAAAATACAGATTTTTAAATGCAAAATAACTATGTTCTGTCAAATGCTTGTTAAATAAAAATAATATTAAATAAAAAATATATACATTTTAACCTCTAGAGACCCTGCATCCTCATATGAGGACATTACATTTCTGGTTCTCTGCACCAGTCTACGTAATTTTTTAAAATTGTTTACTCTTTGGCCTCATTTGGAGACACTGCCCGTACCACCTAGTCGTCATATGACAACATAACACTCAATTGATTAAATTATTTTCAAAAGTTGCTTTTTTAGGTACAATAACATTAGCACTTTTGTTTATGTAATCTATTGTTTACAGTTTCAAACAGTTGTGTTCTTTGTTAGCCAATTGTTTCTTTATTTTAGACCTACTGTCTTCATATGAGGACATTGTACATGCAGCCGTTTTTAGAAAAAAACAAAGACAAAATATAATTTTTATGCTTGTTAATAATTTTTATGCTTGTTAATCACAAATAGCTAGATGAAATAAAAAAATGCACACCAGGGAAAAGTCTGGGTCTCAGGAGAATAAACAATAAGAAGTATAAAATGATGTAGTATCCAAAGTGTCCAAGTAGTGATAAAACGACATGCACATGTGAACGAGTCTTGTAGACTTGTTAACTTGTTGATGTGGTGAGCATGCGCACAGGCCAAGATAGTTGAGTGCATTATTTATTTAATAATTTGAAACAGTTGTATCTGATGATTACAGGGATATCTGTAGTTCCTTGGACAACTGTCATTCGATTTTTAACCAACCCTTCAAGCCCAACTCTTGTCACTCCTTTGGCCAGTTTATGGTGAAATGATCTTTCCATTTCTGGATTAAGACCCCCAACAGTGCTCAACGGAATCTTCATTAGTATAAATTATTCTGTAACCAATGCCATCAGTACATCACTAAGGCACAACAATAAGCTTGTGAAGGCCTTCAGAGAGCTCACTAATTTCTCCCATCTCCCTAATTTCTTTTATTTTTTTTGGTATTGAGACACAGTTTTGTTGGCCATCAGTTGACATTAATTTTTTTGCTGAAGGTGCGTCCCAAATTGTACATTCACACAAGTGCACTTTATTTAGTGTGTAATGCGCACTAACATTTTAGTGCACACCTTTTTAATGAGAAGGTACTGTCTCAAATGGACTTTGGAAAAAGTCATGGATTTTGATCATCATCTTTCAGTGAGCCTAAAATTGTCACAAGCTTTTTTTACATCATGAATTTTTATTGTTTTTGTTTACCCCCTAGTAATGAATTATTTAATTAATGCTATTTGCATTGATAAAAAGCAGTTGACTCTGATTCGGCAATAACCATGGTTCACTGGTCAAAAGTCTGGCCCCTTCCATTATGTAGGCAAAACGGTGTCTGTTTAGTGTGTGTAGTGTGCATCGTTTGACACAGTTTCAGTGTTCTGAGTTTAATGTGTTTCTTAAACACACTTAAACATCTCAAAGTGTGCAAGTGCATCTTATGATAATTATATCAGCTGGTGTTATGACTTTTCAAAACTATAAGCACATCTCTTTCTTCATGTGTTCACCACTCTTATCCCTGTGCCATTTTTCATTATTACACAAAACTTTATTTATGAACAATTATGGTTTGATGTCTTTGCATATGTGCATTGAAAAGGTTGTTGCTGACATCTGGGTAAATAAATGAAAATTAACATACCTTGCGTGATTTCTTTTTCTTCATTTTTGTAATGTAAATCTTTTTGTTTACACTCACTAGGGAAAGCCAAAGCGGGAGTTCAAAATTTTGCTCAATAATAGATTGTAATAGGTTCACTTGGAATACACTAGCTTAAAATAAATAAACTGGATGTATCTGCCCAGGTATGTTGCTTTCATTGAAATAAAGATAATTTAAATATAAAGACAAACTAAAATGAATATAATTTCTCTTTCATATGTCTATTTTCTGGGTCAAAATAATGGACAATGTTTGTCTTAATATTTGAGTTAGTTCATTTGTAGCTGATAATCATTGTCTTTGTGAGGGATTAAAGGTACAGTTTTGCTGATCATCTTTAATACCCTTTTATTTGCATAATGTTTATAACACATATAAACTCATTACAACTTCATATGACAATTTGGACATATGTTGGAAAAATGTCAGATCTTGCCATGAATGGCAGAGTAATACATCCCTTAGACATTCAGCAGGGAGCTGTTCATTTTGTCTCCATCACAGATTCGACCCGTAGTTCACAGCAACATAATTGTCCCGGCACACTAGAGGAAAAACATTAATGAGCCATGCACCATCAAGTAAGGTTTAATTTCTGTGTCTCCCAGCTGGAACTGCTTGATGGCAAACCCTTGGGCAAATCTACTGTTTATAGCAAATGAAATTCTGCAAATCAGCATTATTTTCTGGTTAAACCTCTCCACTGAGCATCACTAATTATCAAGGAAACATTTGATGAATGTTTTTTATTTGTTGCCAAAATGGCAGTAAATTCTTACACAGGAAATCATGGAAGCATGAAATGAAGCACGGGAGCATGTGCTGACAGTTTTAGATCCACTTAATATATAATAAATGTATGAATTATATATAATAAACAATTTTGTATAGTATTATAAAAATTATATATGTTTTTTTAATATAATAATTATGTTAGAATGGGCTAAGCATAGATGGGTTCTGCTGTTTAGTAAGGCGATTGCTCCCATATATCTAGTTAATGCCTGATAGTGAGTGGGATGTGCAAGGCAGTTACTGAACACCCAATTCTGTGGAATTTAAAGTGTTTCTAATGGCTAACTGACCCATCGTGCCAGGCCAATATACTCACTGTTTCCTCTCACCGTCCAATAATATTTCAATTTTTTAAATGGAGATGCAGAATTGTCCCATAGATACACAGCTCACTGAAGTGCTGTGGGTTGACCTGGCGATCTATTTCATAAAAAAGACATCGCTGAGAAATTATGTGGATCAGTAACAAGCTACAAAGCTCGGCATGATGGGTCACCGGATGTGCCACTCCTAAAACATTTTACAACTCACCTGTTTATGGCTGGCTTGGATGATTTGGAGTTGGATCTTGAAAAACAAACAAACAAACAAACAAAAAAAAACGAACAACAATGGTATGGAAGTCTATGGGATAAAAATTGCCCGAAAAAAGGGTGTGGCAGACGGTTCAATACCTTATACAAGCAATATATTTCTGTTTGGGCCAGATGTTTTAGGGGTGGAATGTAGTTGAAATATCCAAAAATTGCTGGAGAAGAAGGCAAAACAAGACCTTGTCTGAATAATAATAATAATATGACTAATAAATAACAATAGTTTGATTGCCAATTTGCAATCACATTAATAAATAGGTGCTCTTGTTCCAGAATCGTTTTTAAGAAAAAAAGATAGATAGATCTTTTGTATATCTAAATAATATTTTTTCTATAGGTAGATAATCTTTTTTTAAAATACAAGTTCCATTAAAAATTCTACGTTGACAAGCTTTCAATTCTTTTCTGTTCATGTGTGGAGCATCAGTTAGTAGCGTGACACATTGCTCTTACAGAATCTCAATAACATCTCCAATCAGTCCAATCCTCTAGCAGTGGGAGTTGCGAGGAGGGAGATTCCTTTCATCAATCATTGTCTCTATAAGGCATTGAGTTCTTCTCAGCTCCATCTCGATCGTGCAATCCCAAAGCACAGAGCAAGCGCCACTTGATCAAGTGCAACCAGCCTTATGGGCCGAGCACTCTTGCCAAGGGAGCCCACCAAAATCCTCTCTTACTCCCACACAATGAGGATAAATTGGTTTGTGATAGAGTTGTGGGTGGAAGTGTGCACTTTGTGCTTTACTACAGTATAAACTAACACAAGACCTTACAAATAAAAGTTGGAGAAATTCTGCTACATCAGCTGTTTGGGTTATGGGACATCTCTGAGGAGGAGTATGTGACATCTGTTTATGGTAAGTGAGAAAAATGGTGGCTTTGGGTCTGCCAATTAATGTTATAGTCAGGTGGTTCTTATAGCTGCTGCATAGGTGTTGTTCTCTAATTGACTTCGCATGCATCATCAACTTGATTGAGAGGAGGAAATAATTTGAAGAAAGTGGCAAATTATCTTTCATAGAATGAAGATAGAAGAGTCATCAAAGTCTCATTAAACTGTCATTAACCATAAACGTTTAGATATATAATATGTTCATATTTACCTACAATCACTCAACATTTTCGTCTACCTTCATTTCATCCCTTTGAGTCCCCCCTTCTTTTTTAGCAATCAAACTTTTATGTCATCTGTTTTTAACACCTACTTTACTGTTTTCTTTGCTTACTGTTTACTGTTGTTTACAAATTCATACTGTAGAGAAGAATGTAGTTGTTCCTGCTGATAACTTGACAATCTTGGTTTTATTTAAACTGTATTCTTTGGGTAACCCTGATTACTATTTACATATGTGTAATCAGTGACCATGTTTAAACAGGCTAATTTAGCATTGTTTTTCCAAAATTAACAGCAGTGGTCACCAACCTTTTAGTACTATGGACCAGTTATTTGAGATAAGATTTCAGAGACTAGCACAAACAGAAGAAGTTTTTACATACTACATAAAGGGGGACAACGAGACACCCCACTACTAAATCCGTGCAAAGCCCAGATTAGGATTCCAGTAACACCAGTGCAACAGTAACGCAACGCATACAGACTGTCATTGCTCTGCAAACCACAGGAGGGAGACAAAGTCTCATTTATTCCTCTTGTTCACCACGCCAAAAATAGCACTTTTCTCTCTTCCTCTAGCCTCTTACTACATAGGATGATGTCATGTTTTTGAGCTGTATTAAACCTGTTGTTAACAGTTGGCCAGAAAAAAAAATCACTAAAATGATTCACTCCAATTTCTTAAAATCATTAATGCAGTGCATTTAAAACACAAACCTCACAGTCCTACAGGATGTCCGGTTATCTAATTAGGGTATTTCAGAACATTTAAATGGTGCTATAAGGAGTTCAGTTGCCATGGCTTTGTGGCAAATGATAAAAGCTCCATTGCATTGGCATCTTGCACTTACCTGTTGGTATAACAAATGATTTAATGTGCTGTAAAAGAAGGTTCACTTATGGTAAAAGCAAAGTGGAATCAGACTGACCGTAGATAAGCGTTTAGTACTTCAGCAGTAAGGATTTGACATTAGGTCATCGAGGGCAGAGCTCAACTGGCAATACCAGCTTGTGCCCCCTAACTTGTCCTTTTCACAGTAGCTGCCATTCTAAGCGCAGTCTTGTGTGTGGGATGTAGCTTCTCGTGGGGGATATGTGTTGACGCCCACCCAGCTGCTGCCTGCCAGGCTTGTTGTGCCCAAGCAGAGGGAGTGGCTCAGTAGTACAGCAGGAGGTTCCTGTATGCCATGTTTCTATCACAGAACCTAGTTCACACTTGCTTTTAGACATTTATCTGCAGAACTAAAATCATGGTATTAGATTAATGGGGTTTAGATAATTTGAACTTTAAATCTCTTTAGATTAGATATTTTATAAAAGATAAAAAATTGAAAATAATTGATTTATACTGTGGAAGAAACCAAAATAGAACATTATTATAATAGTAAGTTGACACTACATGGTTTATGCCCTAAAAATCGTTTCTTAATCTGAATGTCTGTTGATCTGTAAGCTTGCTCAAGTCAAGTCAACTTTATTTTTATACTGTGGCAAGGAAAAACTCCCAAAATCACAGGAAGAAACCTTGAGAGAAACCAGACTCAACAGGGCCCATCCTTCTTGGGTAGTCTTTGTATTCAATATCACGATGTGGTATTACAAACAAATTGCAGTTGTGATGAATCCAAGATACATAATGACTGGAATCCAGGAGAAGGAGTTGTAATTAAATTAAAGTTATAAAATGTTATCTTATGTGACCCCGGCTAAAATTGTCAGATCTAATTATGAGATAAAGAGTGCCAAAGTGAAAAAAAATGTAAAAAATTGATTTGACTGCGATTACAGTAAACAATCACTCATACGCTGAGGTTTTAGAATTAGATTTATTAAAAGATTTGATTTCTAACATGATAAATGGTGAAATTTGTGATTTTATAATTGGAAATCGGACTTGTAAACACTGTTTTAAAATGTCTTTTTTATCTTAACACTTGTGGTTTGGGTGTAATTGGGGTTAGGATCTTATTTTCTATCATTATAAAATAGATTCAGTTTTATCAATAGAAACTACAATTACATCAGGTCATGGAGAAATAGTAAAATCTTTAGCTTTATGCATTTTTTCTTTCATTTCAGTGTGATCGAGATGTTTTTTTTCATCATAACGTTATAAGCACCAGAATATTTTTTTAGCCCAGGTACCGTGGCAAGAGCTGCCCACTGCAATGGCAAACATGTTTTCACTGTTGCTTCCTAGTGTTTGTTCATTACTGTGTGTTAAAGTATCTTTTACTGCACCGATTGGGTTGAATGCTGTCAAATTTTAGCTACGTGTGTAAAAAGCGTATTCTAAATTCTACAATTTAAAAAAACCCAGCCAAACAAATTTAAACAGTAGGTTTTGTTAAGTGCATTTTTAGGCATAGTATCAATAACTCTTTATAATCTGTCATTTTTTGTGTGTGTTTGTGACCAGACCGAATCATCTGCAATTCATTCTGATAAAAGATGTTTCGTATGCGACTCGCTATGACTGATTAACTGTGTAGTGTGAACTGTACAGCGACAGCGATCTGTCCACCTCAAAAATCATGTAGTGTGAAGTTGGCATTAGTGGAGTTAACATTGTAGATGCTGCACAACCATTATGACCATATGTGCTCTTATTTTCGTCATTTTCCTGAAGATATATAAGCACTGTTTATATAAATCAGTTAAGGATTTACTAGTGGTACACTTTAACTGCTATACATCGTTTGATAGTAAACTCAGATGAACCTGATAAAAATGTTGGATGCTTGTTTTTATTTTGTTGCAAATCATGGCACTGTACAAAATATTCAGCTATTCCCCAGACCCTGTGTTAGTGGGCCTGCAAACTCTACAGCCTGGAGTGCATTCCAGTGCAAGCCGGAGATCAGTGAAGTGCCCCTGAGCAGCCTCTTCGCAGAGCCGACTGCCAAGCTGCAGTAAAAAAAAGCACATTAAACTTCTCTTCCTCTCACTCGGGACAAAAACAGCTCATCTAGCTACCTATGGTAGAAATGCACTGCCAGTTGGAGGAAAATTGCCTTTTGTGGGGCAGTAATGCAGACATGCAACCTGCTGTCAAAGCATCACTCTTGCGACAACTCCTCTCCCCACTGAGGACACTCTTTTTCTCTACATTTGAGTCTCCTAGTTATTTTCTTTTCATTAATACTGCCTACAACTAAGTTGATCCCTCCAACTGCCTCTTCTTTAAACCTTTTTAGACTCTCAGAGTTTGATCTGCAATGATAAATAAGATGAATGCATTTAGAAATTCATAGCTGCTAGCTTTCATTAATAAATGATCAGTTTGCTGAGCTCTCTGGTGATTGATAGCTTGTGCCACAAATGTATTAGAACCACACAAATTCAATACAACATCAGTCACTGGGAGCCATGAAGCTTTTCAGTTTGTGAAATATTGAGGTCAATAGGAAATGTAAAAGGGAGTGAGAAAAAACACGCTTTACACTGTGCTTTAAAAGTTCTTTAAAAAATCTAAACTTTAACTTTATTTGTGCACGCAAGAGTACTTTTCTATAGTCACTTGCATTCGAGATGCATTTTGACAACATAGTATTCTAATGCCATCACCAAAAATATGTAAATTTGATGTAACACATCAGTTTTATTAAGATTGGAATGTTTTCGAGATAACTAGATGTTCTGAATGTTTAAACACTTTCCATATGTACCATATGCAGGTAAATATAGAGACATGGTCAATTATTTTGAACTCTATATCACTCTTGAGAGAACATGAATTAGCAGTTTAATAAAGTATTGCATTACTGCACCCTGAACTTAGAAAAATTGCTGTAATGCATAATACATTTAATGAACTGTTTTACATCATTTTATTTGTTCTTGTAAATAAAATGGGCATTTAAAAAATTGAAGTAAACTAGTACCAATAAAAAAGTACCAATAAACAAAAAATATAGGTACCAAACAATAATAAACAGTGAGCATTTAACAGTATAATGACACTGATGATTAACTAATAATTAATAAATAAACAAACAGAAAAAAGGAATGGAGTGCTCGGGTGTTGTCACAGTCTGATACTTTAGCCTAACCTCTGTTAGACCACCGACTTGACGGTGGCACCAGTCTCACTGGGTTTATAGCTGCTACATCAGCCGAATCATCCTTAATCCGGAGGC
Source organism: Hoplisoma paleatum (assembly GCA_028565875.1). Classification (NCBI taxonomy): domain Eukaryota; kingdom Metazoa; phylum Chordata; class Actinopteri; order Siluriformes; family Callichthyidae; genus Hoplisoma; species Hoplisoma paleatum. Next base: position 1,541,016 of record JAOTRQ010000002.1, on the reverse strand, counting down.
TTTGCTACTGTATGATTTAAACATATATGTGTCGGATGAGGCATTTCTCATCCAGCTAGGCTTTTTTCGGCCAGCAAGAATGTCACAGGGCATATTGCCGTATAATTAAAGTAAACAATATCTTTAAAGGGTAAATATTGATAATTTGTCATTTTTTAAATGCCAGTAGATCTGAGGTTGTGAATTAAACCAGATCCTCAGTTATCCATTTTAAGCAGTAGCAGGCAGTGACAGGTCAGTAGTATTGGATTAGTACTTGGAAGATTGCTGGTTTAAGCACTCTCCATTACACCATTTGGTCAATTTATCAAAGATGTCAATGTTGGAAACCTGAGCAAAGCCATTAGCCATAAAATTCTTCCATGATATTGTTCACAGTTGGAAGTGGAGTCAGATAAAATCGTCTTTTTCAAATAGTAAATTATCTATGATTAATATATGACATTTGTTAATATTTACCAGTTGTTTAGTTAAAGTAACCAGCATAAACTAGATACTGCTGTACTTCAATTGTTGTATTTACTAGGACTAATTGTATATATAAATTATGCAAATAACCCCAGCTTGAAAACTGCAGCAAATAATATTAGTTTCACATTTTTTAAATGTGTAATTAACTGGAAAGGTGATGGAACAATGATGAAATACACATGATCTGTGTCTAGCTTGTTGTTCTGTTATAGGTGTTCAATTTAAAGTATTGTTGTATCAACAATTCTTTTTGTTACTGATAATCACAAATTTTACTTTAATGCGTGTGGATTTGAAATTGGTGGGATGGTTGCCAAGTGGTTGGCATTGTCTCCTCAGAAGTCAGAAGTCCTGGGGTCAATTCCCAGGAAGGGCAATCCAGGGATTTTCATGTGGAGTTTGCTTCTTCTCTCTGTGAGTTTTTTCCGGGTGCTCTGGTTTCCTCCTACAGTCCAAAGGCATGCAGTCAGGTTAATCAATGGAGATGCTTACATTGTCCTCTGTGTGTACCTTGCAACAGAGTGCTGACCTGTTCGGGTGTTGAGGGTATCCACCAAGTGTGTGTCAAACTAGATGAAGGATGGATGGATATGAAATGGATGTCCTTCAAGCTTATGGTCAATTGTTTGAGCACTTTTCTAATATTGTGTTAATCTCTTTTTGTTGGAAGAACAGTACAACAACCTTGATTGAGACCATTCCATCAGAGCCAGCATTGACTATTTCAGCTCTTTAGGCTACAATAGCTCGGCTGATGGATTGGACCACACAGGTCAGTCTTTGCTACACTTTGCTACCCGTGTGCATCAGTTAGCTTTGGCTGCCCATAGTGTTTCCCTGCAGACTAGGAACACCCAACAAAAGCTGCAGTATTGAAGATGCTAACCATGACGTTTTAGCCCTATGGCTCACTCATTTTTTCCTGTTTCAAACACTTGAAAGTCTTGTTTGCTTGGAGCTGCTACTACACAGGACAGGAACAGACTTTAGTGAACTGTGAGGATGGCTGTAAAAATCACTGGAGCCTCTCTGCCTTCCATTCAGGACTCTACAAGGATCAAAAAATCATAAAACACAAGAACAGGCCACACCACTATAACATTATCACTCTCATTATTCAACTACTGCAATATTACACTGTTATCATACATGTTTACACTGATGGAGCCAATAGTGGTAAATATTATTTAATCTGTTTACTGTTGCATATTTTGGTATTTTGTGAATTACTGTTATGCACAATGTATAGAATGTGTCGTTGTATTGTCTACATATTCTGTGCATACTATTGCTTGTATGTATTACATTGTATATTTTCTTTAAATTGTATAAAGTATCGGATTGTTGTTTATCCTAGAGAGACAAATTATTTGTATGTGTAAATAAACTTCTCCAATAAAACTGATTCTGATTGTTGCCTAAAATATTTCAGCCCATAACGGGTGCCATGAAGAAAAAATAAATATACACAGTATTATTTACTCAAAAATTCAAATTCAATTGTTTTTGTCATTACACATATACAGATGTACAGTACAATGAAATGTTTCTCTTCACATATCCCAACTTGTCTGGAAGTTGGGGTCAGAGCGCAGGGTCAGCCAACGTACAGCGCCCCTGGAGCAGACAGGGTTAAGGGTCTTGCTCAAGGAGCCAGTATTGTAGCGGAGTGTAGCAAAGCCTGGATTTGATCCCTCAACTTTTGGGTTCTCACTAGGCTACACTGTCCCACTGTACTCCACGTGTTAGTGAAGTACTACATGTTTGTGTTATGTCTGCTCAGTATATATTGTAGAGTAACATAATTAAAGGTGGAGTATTAAACTTTTAAGGACTGCACAATATACTCAATATTTGATGTTAATAAACACAAAAACCACAGTAAAAATATGATTAGCATTAAAGAATACAGATTTATAAATCACAGTAGAAAAATATTTATCCAGATGATCTTGGATTATTTTTATGTTGTCATTTATGATTTCTGAGAAAAAAAATCATGTGCATTTCAGTGCTTCACCCCAACCTGATCCGATGAGGTCATTCAGTGTGTAATTGCAGCCGCCTCAAAGCTGCCATTATTTCACGCATAAGAGCCAAAGCAGCAGTCCTGGTGATAGAGTTAAATTTCCCTTGGTCACGTCAAGCTCACATTAGTGCCGGTAGAGATGTCTGCAAGAAGACTTATAAAACTGCTCCTTCTGAAACTACAGTACATGCTCTGGACACATGATCATCCCATGTGGAAAAGCATTCTCCTAATGTCATCACTAATGGCAAAAGCTGAAAAAAAAGCTTTTTCTTAACTACATCAGTTGCTTCTGCGGGGTTATAAACCATGTCATGTTTGTGAAAGCCTTTGACACTACCAGTAGCAGGAGTTGTGCAATCCCATGGCAGCCTAGTATTAGAGCAGATTTTATTCCCTGTGAATGTCTGGAGCAGTAAAAATAAAAGGAAAAAATAATTTTTGATTTAGAATTCATTTTCACCTTTGTGCTGTTTACACAAAATGGAATTTAACCCAGTTTGTGTACTGAAACTTCTACACACACTAGTGAACACACACCAGGGAGCGGTAAGCAGATGCGCCTGGCACAATCGGCAGCCCTAGAAATGGCACCCGTGAAGCACTTAGTTGCACTTCAGCCATGACCTGTCAGTTTTTCGGAATTGAACCTTCTGATCACAAGACCAGTTCTCTATTCTTTCCTATCCACTAATCTGAACGTACCCAAATCATCTCCAGCTCTCCTCACTAATTTGGACAAATGAATCTAACTGCACTGGTCTTTTGATAAACTCATTACAAATCTTGTCCATCTTTGTTCCTCTCAACAAGATCCAGCAAGAACCTTTTGTCATTTGTCTCTTTGCCTCAGTCAAAATACCGGGAGTCAAGTACTTTTTTGACAATCTGTTTCTTTATAACCTTTCCTGCACTTCCTCATTTCACCACTTAGTGTAATTTTTCTTCTCTACTCTTTTCATGACCTTTTATTTGATTGCCACACCACTTTTGTGATCAGACGGCCATCGTCCGACCTCTATCCGATTCTGTCCAACTACAATCTCTCTCCCACCATATTATAGTAGTGAATCTCTTTCAGCTTACTTAACCTGTCTATGATATATTCCACCTGTGTGTATCTTCTCCCATTATTATGTCATCTTGTACAATGTTTCTATGTTAAATTGAGCCATTTTAGTTCTTTTTGGCAAACTCCACCACAACCTGTATTACATTATTTCTCCTTGACACCATATCTGCCAAACACCTCTTCATTGCCTCTATTCCCTCCACCAACACAGAGGCCAGACCATCATCTTTTTTGTCTACCCACTGCACCAATTTATCTTACTCACTTCAGAAATCTCTTTTCCCCATTATCTCACAACCCACTTGTGGGGCATATGCATCAATGACATCCATGATCATTCTATCAAGTTCTAGCTTTACACTAACTTCACTCTTGTCAGACACTTTTACAACAACCTTGGTACACTACATACGTCATACAATTCCTTTGAAATAACACAATTAAATGGCTAGTATATTTATTTGCAATTATGGGTACTATGTTTAAATAGAATAGCCTGGATTTGTAGTGTTCTTGTTTATGATGATGTTCTGGAAGCAAAGCATCCCATAAAGCTGGTCGGAAATTCAAACATGCAGTCATATTCTGACACAAACGCATCCTAAACTTGAATGATACAAAGCAATTAGAATGCCTTCTGCCCAAAGGAAACAAGCAAATCATGAAGAAATACCATCACTGGCAGTTAAAAGGCAAGGCAAGGCAAGCTTATTTGTACATCACTTTTCATACGCAGTGACAACTAAAAGAGCTTCACATAAGAAAACATATATAAAATCATTAACACATTTATAAATTCTCAAGATCTAGAACCTTAAAAAACCTTTTTCAAGCACTGTTACAAATAAAGTTAGAGAAGAAAAAAATTGTTTTAAACAGCTCTATATTTGAGAAAAATGAGATTTTGTGCTAGTTCTGCGCAGCATAACAACAAAACGCTGCTTCACCATGTTTAGTTGAGGACTCTGGGCTCAAGGGATTTGGTCAAAAAGATGGGTTTATATTTTCTAAGCATGTCTGAAATTCTGGGCCAAAATCCTATTACACTCTATTCTGAAGCTAACCGGAAGTAAGTGTAGAGATTTAAAAACTGAACTGATGTGCTCTGTTCTCTGATCTGCTCTGTAGACTATGTGTAGGGAAGTTGCTGGTTCAAAGAATAGTGCTGAGCTGAGAAATAGATGTCACAAAATGACAAGCTGCTTCAACCACCTGTGACGACTCAGGAAAAGGAAAAAACAGGGTACCTTCCAATCCAACCGGGACCACACCAACTGGCATATCTCGTGCATAATGTGTTTTTATGGGTGGAGTCCCCACTGGGAAAGGCACGATGTGCCTCCATTGGGGTAGTTAATTCTCCCAAAACAGTTGTGTTGTGAGATCTAAACATTTTGTTGGTTAGATCATACACATACTATTGTATATATTTACAAACAAAAGAGATTATAGTCAGGGTCTAATCCAAAGTGAGCATTAACTGCTTTGCTCTATATGAAGCAATGCCATATAATTGCAGTATTATCTGCATACCTATGGTATGTCATCCTTGACAATTTTATGTGGAATAGCTAGTTATTTGACCTCTTAACTACATGCCATATGGGCAGTTTCAATATTTATCGATTATGGTCTGGAAAATCCTTGTTTTCAATCTTCATAAACCCTAGAATCTTCATAAACATGACTAAAGTAAACTAACAAAATTAACTTCTAAGCTCTTAACTTCTAAGAATATAT
>JAOTRQ010000002.1:1506103-1523467 GCA_028565875.1 Hoplisoma paleatum | reverse complement strand
CTCTCTCTCTGTGTTTGTGTGTGTGTGTGTGTGTGTGTGTGTGTGCTGAGGGGCTGGCTAACCCTACCCTAGTTTTCCAAACGCATCGAAATACCGTGGATGGGCAACAGTTTATCAAAGTGCACATAAACACACAAACATTATTGGGCAATTTAGTATCTCCAATTAATTTGACTGCAAGTTTTTAGACTGTGGAAGGAACCCAAAGCTCCCATGGGAAACCCACATGGACACTGGGAGAACATGCAGACTCCACACGCAGAATCTATGAGGCTAGGGATCAAACCCAGAACCGTTTTGTACAGACAGCATTTGCTTGCTGCAGATTTTGCCATAGGTAATGGAACCTGTTATTAAATGTATATTGCACTTCCATTACTTTTGTTACATTAAATTGGTTCGGGACACATTTTATTTTGTTGTGTTAAGCAACAAACTGCATTTGTGAAATGACTAAAAATGCATGCCATCTGCAAACATTCAGAGTGTCAGATTCACAGTAACAGAATCAACACTCCTACTACCTTTAAAATCTTGACTTATTGTTTCTTTTATAACAAACTATATCTGAGGTATCACAGATTGCTTCATTAAAGTCTGTTTCCAAGTCTTTTCTATCTCATTACTATTAGACCCTTTCCCCTCCCTGATGTTATGTGCTTTGCATCTCGTATTAGCAATTTAGTCCTAGCAGATTACTACCATGGTAGCAAAGAAGGTTTTTAGCTCTGCCTGTGCATATCGTCTGTGCTGAATTCCACATGGGAAGAAAAAGAGAGGCAGTTCCACCAACCCGGCTGGACATTGCCACTCTAATCTAAGGCATATGATGTATGCTAATACATTCCCAGCCCCCACTGTTCAGGGTCCTCCGTATAAGGCTCACAGCATGCTGCTCGGTCTGGCTTGATTTTTTGGTATTTTAGAGTCTATTAGCTATATTTCCTTCATCCTCCTTCATATTGCACCTCAATTGGATGGACTTTAGGGCTGTCACGCACCTAGAAGGGTTGAAGTATGCAATTTGTAGACTTTATGATGGCTGATGGCTATTGTGAACCTTGCTGCAATGGCAAATTAGACTTGGAATTGTTCTGTATTTTGGATAGTTCTTTCTCCTTCATGACAAATGTGTAAAGTCAGTTGCACATACATAAATCACGGCACAGTTGGTTTTTTATAGAAAACCACATTTAGTATTGTACTACCAGGTACAATAATCTAGTTTGTGCTTGTTTTACCAAGGTAAATTTATAACAGCCTAAGCCTTTAACAGCATGCTGTATCAGGAATGTGCTTTTACCAAAAAATCAGTATTCCAGCCTCCCTCTGGCAGTCAGAATGATCCCCGGAGTGATTTTTTTCATCCATGTTTCCTTAGGGGTTTGATTGGGGACAAAGTTCTGCTCATTTTGTGAAATATTATGCGCTTTATACATTAAAATGAGTTACATAAAAAAAAAATAAAGGAAAAATTTTAACACAAGTTACAAATTAATTGTTAGATGTATTGTATGTAAACTTTTATGATTTAAGAATTAATTAACATGCTTTTAAAAGATAACTATATATTTTTTTGGTGTCATTATCTCATTAATAAACAGATGTGCTCATTACATAGGTTAACTTGAAATATTGCAAAGTAGAATTTTGCCTGTTGCATATTTGTTTATGCTTCTTGCCTACTTTCAAATGTAGTAAAAGCTGTAACAGCACCATAAATTAATAAATAAAGTACAGCACCACCTTTATTCAGTAGCAGTATTATTCCAGTAGCACCAAGAATACTTTCTTTTGTAAGGAAATTATTGTTTTGGCTGTTTTCTGTTCTTCAGGACCTAGCCTTCAAGTCCTCTATGTACTATATGCAAAAGCATTAAGGATATACAGTAATTTACAAATCATTTAGCTGCTTGATGATCTGTGTAATCAATATTGGTTTACTTTGACAAAAACAGTTGAAATGCTGAAGGAGCTAATTAAAGGGCATTAGGGCTAATTTTCCTGTTATTGTTTTGACTAGAGATACAATCATTCAAAACATTTGTTTAAAACATCCACCACAACATAATAATGAGAATTTGTGTAATCTTGGCTACTGATTTGAATGTGATGCTACAATCTTTCACAAAGGCTCTTAAATCTGGCTTTTAATTACAAATATGATTTAAAGTATTTTTTAGAAGACTTAAAAACCCGCACGTCCCCGTGGGGAACATGCAAATTCCACACAAAAAGCTTTTGTGTTGACCTGGGAATTGAACCCAGGTCGTCTACGTGTGAGGTGACAGTGATAACCAATAAGCTACCATGCCAAACACGGCTTCTTTTTCGAAATGTTACTGGTGACTGGTCAGGACAACAGTCAGATCAGTCTAGTACCCACACTCTTTTCTTCCACAGCCGTTTGTGGATTTGTACAGTTTTTTCTACTTTAAATGTTGAAAACTCTTGTGTTCATTTAGGCTTAAAAATTATGTTAAGTTATTTGTAAAGAGGTAAGTTTTTAGTATTTTTTTACAGACAGAAAGTGACTCAGAATTTCTAAAAGACAATAAATGCTAGTTCCATTTAGAAGCATTTATAAAGAAGAATATTGATCTTTATCTTCCTCAAGTTCTGAATGGAGGATCAAGTAAAACGAATATATATATCTGCAATCAGATAAAAGTAAACATAAAGTAAAAAAAGTTTGTTTTTTGTTGCATTTTCCATTCTGTCTCAGAGTTAATATTAAGATACAAATTAACTAGTTAAATAAGTAACACCATAGAAGTCATTACTTTTTACCTTTGCCAGTACAAAATGTAATTTTACAAAAAGAAAACAAATCTAAGCTGTTGAGCGCCCAGTCTAGCCCCTTTATTTTTTTTCTATAAAGCAGAACAAAATCAGGGCATCAAAATCCAGTCATTGTTGTATTGTCGTACCACAAATTGTAGTGGACTACTATAGAAAAGATTGTTGTCTAGATGACAGCATTTACTTGGATAAATGTCTTTCTCTATAGCAATATTATTGCGATAATTATTTTTCATGTGACACTAAACAACAACTAGGATTGTAAATAATAATATGTTGAATTATGCTGAAACAATGCATAACATTTCTGGGAGGTTTGTTTAGCTAATATGGTTACATAATATTAGCCTCTGTAGTCAGTACTGCTATACTATATTATACAATTTAACTGCTAAATTGTGCAAAAGAACAGATATTTATATTTGTATATAAACCAAAAACAATGAAGCTGAAACTCTGTTACACTAATAAAAAGCCATAAATCAAGTCTATGCAGGAACGCCTACAGGTCTTTTGGGCTAGGCTTATCTTAGAGCCACAAGGTAGTGGATACGGGGGATGTGGTCAGATGAGCTCGGACTGTTATCAGCAAAAGGTGGAAATGGCAACATCTGTCATGATACGCGTGTCCCAATTGTTCCCAATTCAATCACACTATCCCCAACTTTACCTCTCTCAAGACCTATGCTTTATGTTATAACTGTATTTTAATTGTATAATATTCATTGTATCTGTAAGTTTAACATATTTGTTATTTATTTATATAATTAATTTTGTGTGTTCTCTGCAATTCAGCTTTGAAAATGCCAATAAAGCTTCTTTTGAGTTGTGTCCATGCATAGATAAGACTATACAGGTAGACTAGGATTCTAAAAAGACACATACAGCCAGCAGGGCCTTTCCCAGAAAGTCTATGATTACTTCAGTAGGGCTCATTATTTATACAGTATAACAGTATAGTTTCAGAGACACATATGCTTGAGAGAAATGCCTGCAGTCCAGATGTGTCTCCTTTGAAAGAGTGAAAAAAGAATCTGACAATTAGAATTCGATAATCATATCAAATAATGGTAACAAGCAAAAATAGACAGAAATCTCATCAATTTGTGTCTTTAAGTCTTATTAATGCAAAAGCCTTTTCTTTTTATATTTGTTTAACTACATTTTAAAATCTAATATTTATTATTTTATATTTGGTTACTGTTGAAATTGTGGTCCGTTTGATCTAATGTCCATAAAAAATAGCCACACACATGCTTTATTCTACTAGTTTTTTGATTAGCAATTTGTTCTGTTCACAGCCAACTTTTATAAAATGAAAACAAAACTAATATTATTTGTTTTCTCAAAACTTTATCAACAATTTTGATACTTGTTTTAAGTGTATTACTTAATACACAATACCCAGTGTAGCACTAGAACACTAATTACATAATTATTTTTGTTTCAACTGTTTATAAACTTAATATTTAAACTTAGTATTATTACAGAATTGTCTTTTGTGCATACCATGCACTTTATTTTTTAATCTCTAAAGCTTTAGAAGCATCCCAAATGCATATTCTCCTTTATTCTACAGAAATTACATGAGACCACAGAGAGAGGAGTCAAAATGTTGTTATAAACCAAATAAAAATGTCTTTATACTGACAGTCTTGCTGTGGATAGAACTTTTTTTATAAGAAGTGTTCTACATAATTATGAATTGTTATGAATATTGCATGAGCCCTAACACTCAGTGCACAGTTAGATGCCTAATTGCTGGAATTAATTATTAAGAAGCAAAGGTCCTGAATGGGTTTTACTGTGGCACTTATGAATAATTAATCCTACATTATTTCATGTGTTTCTTTTTTAATCTGATGAACTTTTTAGAAATAGGAAGGTCCTGACATTCTGCTTAATCAGCAAGCTTAGTCAGAAGAAGCGTAACTGCTCTACAGAGAGGCTTGATATCCCTGAAGTGGCAGTATTGCACTGATTAAAAACATCTAACAACATGGATCAACAATTACACATGTTGCTCACATACTAAACTATACTCTACTATAAAGTAAAGTAAAGGCTTCACACTGGCCTTAGGGCATGATTTTAATATATATATACAGTACATTCACATGTACTGAATGTTTTTATCTTTACAGACACACTTGAATTAGCAAGAAAATGCTTCTGTCCAACTTTATATAGTTTAACAATAATTAAAAATACAATAACAACATAATTTATGTAAGTTAAGAACACATTTTTTGCCCCATATTGGCAGTCATTCTTATTGTTTTGTCATAGTGAGCAGTCTTTCCACTATGAATTCTGATATTGCCTTACTGAATCAGTGAGCATCTGATACTGACTTGTTTAGCGCTGAATAATAAATTAATTGTGTTATGATGACTTACTAGGCATGTAATAATAATAAGAACCTCTCCCCCTCTCTCTCTCTAGGATAAGGGCAAAGTGCTGCCTAGGTAGTCACCATCCTATGTTTCTGAACACAGTAAATGCTTTTAAACAATTTTCGGTGTAATTGCTGCTGCTCTGGTGTTTTGTGTATGATAAAAGTAAATTAAAATGGGTGGTATGTTTTCGTTTGGCAAAGACTGTATATTAAAAGGTAATATAAATATAAACTTCAAAAACAGACAGCAAATGAATTATATATTATATGAATTATATAAGAATATTATGCACTATCATACAAATGCCAAGATATCTGGCTGAGTGCCATATCCGGGAGGTAAGGCTCTGGCAACCTTAAACTGATCCTAACATAAATCTTTTCACAGTGGGCTAAAGAATAGCTTAGCCTCAAACATTATCTCATGTAGCTAGTTTACCCACCAGCATGTTTTTGTAAATCTATAAACTTTGTACTCTCTTGTTTACCCATGTGGCCAATTACAAGTAAAACTAACCATTTTGCAAGCAAATCAAACAAAGGTCCTGCATTTTTGGAGGATATTACACTCCCAAGGAAGCAGGGAAAAATGAACTACAGACATAGACATACAACATTTGTATTTTGTTTAATATCTAAACAAAAGGTTAGTGTTCTGCCTATTAAAAATATTTTATACCACTTGTACTTTGTGCCAGTAATATTTCCAGTCAGTTAAGGCCAGACTGAAGTCTATTGTTGGTAATGCATGAACATTGTTTCCTGCCCAGGCTCATATCATTAGCTTTAAATCTTATTTCTAAAAAAACTTTAGATGACGTGTCAATGCGCTGCAAAGCAAGAGTAAGAAACTTTTTGTACGCTTTTGTTGGAAAACCGGTTTACTGTGTAATGTTGAAAATGCTCTTGTAGTTGCTGGCCATGGTGCTGACTCAGTAATGACAGCATTATGAGAGTTGCTAATACACATGTAAGCAACCAGGTGTTCAATAAATTATACACAATGTAAGGGTCCCCCGTGATGCAATAGTATGGAACTTTAGTTCAAGCATCATGTGCATTACAGATTGTCACAGAGCCAATTTATTGCTATTAGACCTGGTATTCTGCACGTCACACTTTTTTGGGGGATTTTGTTGAGCAATCAGCTGCACTGCTGGGATTTAGATTTTGCTGATGAAGAAAAGTAATCTGTCGCTAACAGTGTAGCAGGCCACTATTCAAACTAAGAGGCTTGGAGATAATTTAGTGCCAGTAGGGACCACTAATAATACATATTTCTGTCATCACACAACATTTATTTGTGTTTTGCCTTTTCTATTTGGTGGGGTTCATGGGGTGATCTGCGTAAGGCAACATCTTTTGTCCATCTCTTCTCCAACTTCTCATGTGGGATGCCTGTAGTCTGTTTTTTGCCTTGCATTTTGCTTTCATCTGGCCTTGTGGTGAAGCTAGTTCCATTAATCCCATTTGCTATTCTCATTTATTATTTATTTAATACAATTGGTAACTCTATTTCTGTCATCATAACACAAACTATGTAACTAGTGAATTAAGTACTAAAACATAACACAAACTATGTAACTAATTATTTAAGTACATGTTTATCCACTAAAAACTTGTCTCAACCAGGTCTATGTTTAAAGTAAAAATCTGTTCATTATACATAAATAACCAAGTTTGTATGGTGGCATACTTGTAAATTTTGACTTTCTTTACCCTTTTTAAAAATACCTATAGATAGATTAAATAAATATAACACTAATGGATTAGTAGGTAAGGTACTGGACTAGATACCAGAAAGTCACCAACTTCTCACTGACTTCAGTATACTGCAAGTCACAAACTTCAGTCTACTGCACCAAGTCTGACTACCACCAAGTCACCATTGTTGGACCCCTGAGCAAGGCTCCTAAGCCTTGATTGATCAAAAATGGTTTTGCATTGTGCATGTAAGTGGTTTTGGATAATAGCGTCTACTAAATGCTGAAAAAGTAAATGCAAGATCTATTACGTAAATGCCTATACATGACTGACCAGAATAAAGCAATAAGGGGTAATTTGAATATAAATGCAGAATGATTTTGTTTTTACCAGGTAACAAAGTTGTTCAAAAGAACTGGGTATTTGGTTTGACATAACTAGTGCACATAATGGTAGAGATGCACATCAATTGTGTTATTGCTAGGCTAAATCCAACAGTCTATATTATGTTTGCATTTCAACAGTTGCTAATGTTCTATATATGTAATAATTTGGTTATGGTTTTTAATATTTTCTTAGAGCAATTCCTGCTTTGAATATCAAGAGGCCCCAGCGTTTATGAAAGATTTATGTTGTTTCATCTGTGTGCTATAAAGTTTTTATGAAGACTATTATTTACCTGCCACATGTGCCCCTCTTTAGGAGATTTTAGCTGTGATCATAGCCTTATAAATCTTAACCGTCCTGGGTGATGGTGGTGCCCACTGCATCTGCTTTGCTTAATGCGTATGTAAATCCACTAAAGCAGTGACATTCAATGAGACGCCTGTCTCAGATGTGCTGTTACAATGAGCTTTGTCTCAATAGAGACATGCAAAAAGAATATTGTCTTTTATCTGTTCCTGTCATGTTCCTGTAGCTGAATGTATTTCTACAAAGGTGACTGTAATTTATTAAAGAGAGCATAATTTTTTAGTGCTTTGACTTATGGTGGCTGGTCAAAGCCTTTCACTCCTGTTGGAGCTTCATTCATGTTGGAGTGATGAAAATATATTACAGGATGTGAAGGTCATACTGAAGGCTTACGTCAATGACACAATGGCAAAGTGAAATGGCAAATTGGATTGTACAAATCTTTTGGTTGCAGGCCTAAAATTTACATGTAATACATTTGAGAAAGTTTGAAACTTCTAAGCTTGAAACATTAAAGCGACTTCACTAAACTCAATACAACAGTGTGGGGAGCAGAAGTGGCACAGCTGGCTGAGATTTTACTATAACAGAGACATAGTTGGAGGAGTTGAATGGGTAATCGGATGAGGTGCATTCTGGAAGTTGTGGTCCTGCAGTAAAGCAAGTTCACCTTTAAGATGATGAGAAACTAGGTCAGGAACTACATAAGAAGGACGTGACATAAAATACTGTGAGACCCCTGAATACGGTATTGCTTTGCACGAACAACATAGAGTGACTCATGGGGTGCTGAGTTTAAATACTTGTTCTATTGTTCAGTTTCAGGTCAGCAAAGGTTTCATCCTACCCAAAACACACAGAGGTGAAAAGTAATTGATTTAAATATTGAGTAAATCTACTATATGACCTCATGTGGAACTTTTACAATTCACAAGCTTTTTATCCAAGGTGTCTTCAAACCTTCCATCACACTAAATGCTAGGGAAATTAGTTTAGTAAAAATGAATAGATGAATGAATGTCATTTTTGTGTGGTGCATAAACATTTGTCTTTATTTTTGTTTTTTGAGAACAATATGTAAATGTAAAAATTATTTTACAATACATTGTTCTTGGTAGCAACTTCAATTGTTTTGTCCTTGTATTGCATCTAATTGCTTTTTGTAAATATCCTGACCTTTAATTTAATGACTTAATTGCTGGTTTATTGTTGTGCGGAAAATATTGGCATACTTTACCTGCCACTTTGCATCTCTCTGCTAAATGACTTAAGTGGCTAAGTGGCTAGAGCCGGGAGCAGATAAAAGATTAGCTCCGGCCATACGCTTCTTGCCCGCAGAGGGAAATCTGGCTCATTTGCTTCAGGCTTAGAGCAGAGGTGGCACTCATTACACCTGAGCTCGTCATGTTTAATTGGCCTCATTAAGTGATTAACTTAGCAAATTTACCTTTCCCCTCAAGGGCACTGCACTGAGTACTACATCCAATAGCTTTTCCTAAAGGCACTTCATTATACCTAAACCCATTGTCAGCATGGAGCCGTGCTAGACATTAGCGACAGTTGGTCGCAAAGACAGTTTCAAAGAAAAGAAACAAAAACTCATCCCTACACTTTCCCACCATGGCCTTTTGGGGGCTGGATAATTGCACTTTTTCACCTAGACCTGAAAAGAAACAGCTTTTTAATTGGTACGGATAGGCTTAGTCAGCTGTACCCAGCAAAAAGCACAAACAGATGCCGAGAAACTTGCAGCCACCAGGGGGCCTCAGAACAACTGTCCACTGATTGCTACTGTCACATATTTAAAAAATCTTGCGTTGGCTAAAGAAGTGATAAACAAAACCCTATCCACAAAGAGCCCACATATGCATATGCAGAAATAATATACTGTAAATATATGAACTGAAAAAATAAGGCTATGCTGATGATAATGTTTAAGATCTTAACAGTAAATAATAATACAATTATACATACCAAGCACATTCACACAACTAGATACAATACAGTAATACAACCACATTACTAAATTAAGACCATTATTATGGTCATTAACAGCTAGATAAGAATGAAGCAAATAAAGTTTTTAATAAATACAAATGGTTAACTTAATATTAATTTAAACTGGTTATTACTCAACACCAAATCAGAAAGGTAAAAGTAAAAGTGTCTAAAAATGCAGTGTATCTGTATACAATCCGAAGTCATGAAACAATGTAAACCAGTGTAAACCGTGAGACATGTTTCTTGGAAATACATTCTTGCTGGATTCCTTTTGGGCCTGTTGAGTGGAGTAAGAAGATATGAAAACATTTCAATAACTGTTTTGCATTAATAGATGAATACCAACAAAAAATTGACCTGACAAAACATGAACAATGTTGGGTTCAACAAAGAGTAAATTAAATATAAGAAACACTTTATTTTATGATCAAACTGTCCTAGATGTTTTTGATTTGGTGGTGTGTAATTGCTTTATATGGATGGCATGGTGGCACCACTATCACCTCAGTGTCCCGAGTACACTTCCCAGAGGCTTTTTGTGCAGAATAGTGCACATAGTGCAACTATGTTGATTGAAGATGTAAAATTGTCCCGCACATAGAAAGTTCCCCAAAGCACTATGGGTTGATGAAAACCCTGCAACATACTCCATAAAACACTGCCATGAAAATCTGGGGGGATCAGTAGTGGTCCTAAGTGTCGAAAACAGGTACAGCTGGAAACAGGTAAAAAATTGCTGTATGTAAATTGCTGTAAATGTGATATATTTTTTACATTTACTGGTTTAAAACTATTTCTGTACATTTTTCCTCTCATAATTTGTTAAATACCACCAGAAAGCAAGAGTCAGTCTCACTTATTGGGCTTAAGCACTGAACAAGACACTATATTATTCATAATCATTAAAATGTGCTGGAAATCTCAGGCAATATTGCTTCTTATTTGTAATACACTAATTCTGCCCCACAGAAGCTATAGTTAAATATGAACTAGGACTAGATAGAACTGTGAAACATAGTTAATATTTTTTTTGACATTTGCTTCTTAGCTGTCATCACTGACACTTCAACCCACATGAAACGGCAGGTAAAAAGGTAATTGTAGCAATTCATTCGTTAGACGTATCATTCCTATTCTAATGACAGAACAGACTCATGGTGGTACAGACTCTTGGTAATGGCACAGAAATGAAGCACTGGAGCATAAAAATTGAATCAATCACTTTCCATGCAAGCAGTGACATCGCTGTCATCCAGACTCACTCAGGTAGCCTCTCCTAGGAATCACTGATATCTGCATTAGAGACCTTTTGTTAAAGGTCTCATCTAAATGCATTGAAAAATGCCTCTCTCTCCTGTACTTCCTGCTGAAAAGGCAAAGCGAGGCCGGCTGTGCACTCGCTCTGAGATTTGCCGACTTGGCTTTTAAGGTTAGTTTGTAGCCAGACAATGCAGTGTCGATGAACTCTGAAGAAAACAGTAGCTGAAAAAGCAAGCAGTAAGACTTCAATAAGAGTCTTCACATTGTGGGGGTTTATTAGTTTGTTTGACAAGTCCTTTATCAAATGTGTGGCAGCAGCCCATCTGTCTGTTTCTCGCCTTGATTTTTTTGTTATTCCATTGGCAAAAATATTGCCCATGGGGAATGAAAATATAAACCCTACTATATTGCACAGAGAACCACACAACTGCAGAGAAAATAAAATAAACCTTTTCTTTGACTTTTGTGAAAGTACATTTTAAAATCCAAGCAAGCTTACAGTTCTGAATCTTTGAATGTCGAATAAAATTCTTCATACCAAAACATTTCTTTCTGTTTCCCGTCTTTACCATTTTAAGTCCTAGATTTGAAGTGACCAATAGTTTAACTTTACCAGCTTGCAGTCTGCAAAGAAACTGCATTTGTTATGACGCGGGACAAAGAACTACTTTGAAGTTTACTATAGAGTAACCATTGAAAGTAACCATAAAATTTATGGGTTTATTAAACAATAATGAATGAACATAAACCCATACAGAACAGCAAAAACAGTAAATGTTGGTGGCGGGCCCCCTAATTAAGGATCAAACTAATGCTGCTGCAAGCAGAGCACTTATTCCTAACCAACTAGATCATCCATGTTTCAGAAATCTGTAAGGGAAAAGAAAGATCGCACCATGACAGTGCCATAACCAATCCTTTTAGGGAACATCGGCCCATCTAAACACAGCAGTTGACTGATGAAGGAAAACGCCAAGTTCAAAATAATAGAAAATAATTAAAGCAAAACCAAATCCAGCTCATGCAGAGACATAATAATGCCAATTGTCCCTAACACAAAAAGCTTCGTTATCGAATGACCGCTTTACACCTTATGAGGATCGGGAGGTAAGTGGAAAGCCCACAAAACAACCATTCTATAAAACAATATTAAAACCACAGTAATGTGAACTGTCCATTCAGGGCACCAAATTAACAGGAAGCTTGGTCAGAAGAGTGGATTGGCACCCAATCTGGAGAGGGTTCATGAAAATGAGAATACCATAGCAAACCAGAAGGCTTTCGACCAAGCCTGGGCTGGTCTTCAGCCTGGGAGGACCTTGGGGAAGTGGTCACTGGACTCAAACAGGGGGGGAAAGACGCCAATGCGGATCAGTGAGTGCCGCACAAAATGCTCGCTGATGACAAACCAATATCTGTGGCAAAACGCAGATGTAACACAATTGGCTAAGTGTTGTCTGCTAGTGAGCACGCTTGTTAAATCAAGCACACACACCTGATGACAGTTTGCCATGATTGGCAGGTTTTTGTTTGCTTGTTATTGCTCCCATAATAGCATGAGTTCAAGGCTTCACTGAGGTGAACCACAACAGATAAAGTATCTTAGAATTGGTTTTATTTGTATAAAATGCAGTTGTGAAGTCATCTGTGACTTTTTCATTACAACTTAAATCTAGCTAGAAATCTAACATGCTTATTCAGTCCAAACCAATTACTAATGTGAGACATAAAGTTCTAAGACCTTGCGTAAAATGCTTTAACTTTCACCCTTAAACATACACCTTTAGAGAAGAGTTTCCAATAGTCATGGGAATTACCTAAGTGAGGAGCATAAAATAACTATTTTTATATCACTTAAATAACATGAATTGTAAGTGATTACCTGAGTACATTTAACAGTTATGGGAACATTTAAGGGTTTCTGGCAATTTAAAAAATTAACATAGAAACCCCTTAGGGCTCATTTTTCAACACAATCCTTATGCAACCGGGCACTAGCACACGATTCCAGTTTATCTCAAAGATGATGAATACAGTTAAGTTAGGGTTGCAACAATTACCTTTTCCAGAAGTTCTTTCATTGTAAAGATAGTTCATGATTATAAATTTGCTTTTATATAAAGCTTTTTTTTTGCATGAAACAATTTAGGGTAAGTATGTAAGTTAATAAATACATGCCAGCTATTTATTAAACATTAAAGGTAGATTAGGTCTGTGCCATTTTTGGCTTTATAGGTCAATATGAAAAGAATGTTACATAATCAGCCATGATTTTTTGGTAACAACCATCTACAGGGTGTTACCGTAATAAAAAAAATACATTTGACCATCACAATTTGAGCCAGACTTTGTAAACTTGGATTTGTCTATTAAAAAATGAACTGTTGTAAATTATCAGTAAACTGAAACATAAGTGATTCAGAGAGAAAATCAGATAAAAGTTAAATTCAATATTTTTTCTTTATAAAGAAAAACTTAATGCTAAGGTAAAAAGGATGGTCCCTAGTCTCCTAGCTCACGCAATTCTATTTCACAAAAATAAGTCTGTTTATTTTTTAAGGTTTGAGAAAACTGTGTAATGAACGTAGATTCCTGATTAAAAGCACATATACACAAACAACATTTAAGATGTTTTTAAAAACTTTCCTGCAGAGCTTATACTTCAGAATTACCTTATAACACAATCTTTGTCCAAATCTTAAGCAATTAGAATTTCTCATTTTTTCCAAGTTAAAGAAGTTAAATTGTTTAATTGAGCCTAATTTTGTGTTTTCCAATGCTAACATCACAAAAAGCTTTAAGTCTTAATACTTTTTTCACAGATACATAACTGTACGAATGGGTCCACCTCTGCTGGGATTATGGGATTCACATTCTGGAATGAATCCCCACCTAAATTTAGAGTTATTTAAAGATTTCTTTCCTTCTGTCATTGTCAACAAGTGAGTGCCTAATGTTCACAATAAATCTTGTCTGGGATAGTGTTTTATTTTACACTGAAGATGCTTGATTATCCACAAAGACTATTGTCTTGTTAAATCAGCAAAAATCTTTTTTTTTCGCACTTTGCAATTTTTTTTGCACCTGACAAAATGCCTTTTGAACAGACTAGGAAGCTTTACAGATGGTACTAGACATTCATGAATGGTGCATTTTCTACTCCAGCTGTTTTCTTTAAGGAGTAGTTATGCTCTTGTAGATGCTTAGTTATGCTAAGCCAGTCATGATAATATTTCTTCACCAAGGACAGCAAATATAAGAATTTGTGCTTCATGCTTGCATGAGATTTGATTAGATGTGATGCTATTAAGTAATTGTAGTATAATACTGTTAACAGTAACTCTTTCTACTAGACTTTCACACAGTTATATAATGTGTTTAAAATATTTTTGTGCATGAACACATTGAATGTTTTGTGATAGGTAACTAATCGACTCATTCTTGAAATAAGGAACATGAACTTGGTTCATTTTCGCACAACAGTCTAGAAAGAAATGGGAAAATTCCAATATGGCTACCAGAAGTAAAAATATTTACAAGATGTAGTTTTAAATTCATTTTAACACCATAGGTAAGCAGTGGTTATAAGATTATGGCAATGCATGACTGGTCCGAGTTGCTGTGCGGTAGTAATCATGCACTTTCAATTTGCTATGATGACAAAGCTGACAATTTCTGCTGGTTTGTTTGTCAATATAAATAGAGCCTGGTACTAATAGAGCCTAAAATATTAATACTGCCTATGTCCATCTTTATCAGAACTGCAACATTTTGTGATTTTTGAAAATGCCTCGTCAAATAAGCTAAAATTATGTAAATTACTAAAATAGCTTTGAATGTAACTGTGTCATGTTTACCATATGGATACTCAATGCCCAAATACAATAAAAAATTAACAACGTGCTTTAAGTATGAAATATCTAAACATTGGTATACCCATTATTCTGTGTGGTAATTAATAATATATTTATTTTAAGAATAGCTGCCCATTTATTAAGGTGAAAATTAGCTCATTTAAATTAGCATTAACTGAACTTTGAGGAACTTTGTGGCACAACGCTGGTGTACAACGTTGATATCACAGCGCTAATTCTTTTTAACTCTACGTATTACCATTTTATTCATATGCTTACATGTGGCCAATTCTGAAACTGAATAAGCGCCCGTAAAAACTGTACAAACCACACACACTCCAACAGCCCAAATAATAACACCTTAAACCAAATGTAAAGGCAAAGCTGTACTGCTATTTTCGACCCATCATTATTCCTCATAAATCCTAAACCAGCCCAGACCACTGACTCTGACAGCATGACTGATGGGCTTGCTGTCGTGAATGTCAAGAGAAATGTTCTCTGGGCTCTTATCTCGCCATTTCTCATTGTGTGTAAGACTTAGGGTTTATGGATAAATACAGCCATTCGGATGAGCATTACTCTCCTATAACCAAGGGCACATTGATCTACCGTCAGGTTCTCCAGGCTGGGACAGACAACATCAACATTGGAACCTTGAACTAAAATGTAATATCTAAGTTTTAATGTTTAAATGCATATGTTACTTCAAAATATATATGTTTGTGCTGATTATTTGTGGCATCATCGTTTTTTAAGCCTCAAATCTGTGCTAATCACATCTGATAACTAGTCAGTGTACAAATAGTCTGATAAAGAAACGGTTTTAATAACTTACGCAACAAGCTGCATTTTTGAAAACTTCTACGTTTGGCTAGAATTCAAACAATTAACATTGTATGTTAAAAAAAACAATAGTATAATTAATATGAAAGCTTTTAGTGTATCACATTGTCACCCAGATTGCAGCTCCATCCACAGCTCCTGTGTGCTAATATTGGCTGTGTTCAGGAATGTAAAATGGTGACTATCTAGGCAGCATTTTAAGTCATCTGATGTGCACTCCTGAAATGAAAGTTTTCTCAAATTCCCTTATGCATTATTATCTGCCAAGTAAGTCATCTTGAAAAATGAATTTAATATTCAGCAGAGAACAATGTATCGGAAGCTCCCTTCATTCAGTCAGGTTCAGTAACTCCTCTACCTCACAAAAACAATAAGCATAAAATAAATTCTTTTAATATTTAATGTCTATAAAATTGTATGAGTGGATTTACTAGCAAGTTTTGGGGTGTCATTGAAGTTTGAGTGCATTCATTGAGTGCGAGAATGCTAATACATGGTGCCACCTCATATCATTGCTTTAAATGCTACCATGCTACCTGTTTTAGCACGGTTGTGAAATGTGATATGATGTTAAAGCAGTGTTGTTCAAATAACCTGTCCATAAGTGATGACTTATAGACGGCTCCCTACGTTTATGAGCACAGCCATCAATTGATTATTTTAATTACTGTATATAAATGTTGGCACATTTTGATATTATAAATTACACAACCACCAATACTAAAATGGCAAATACAGTTTTATTTAGAAAACTTTCTGAGTTGATTGGATTTTGAAGGCTGCACCTTAGATATTAGTACAATTAGCTGTGCATTTACTTAACTTAAATATTAGGATATAGGTACGCCAAATTCGTTTACAGTCTGTCAAAGAAATAAAGTGCAAAGCTGTTTGTATGTAGTTGGCTGGGCTGCTTTTATAACAAGTCATTTCAAATGTAGCTGATTCTGCATGTGAATATTCTGTATTAATATTCTGTATGTGTATGTTCTGTATTTATATTAAACCTGGATTAAAAAGACAAGAAGAGAGATGTTTTTCCATGGTCTGTAAGAGAAATACAAATACTTGTAGTGTTGCAGTAAGCGATTCAAAAAATCCTCTCCTGGATAATAAGACATCGATTTTAATAATTACAGTACAAACATCTGACAATGAATAAAATGGAACAATTGCAGTTACTAGAAAAGAATAAGAAAACATTCAAGACTAAACAAGAACCAATTTTAGGTGGTGAAGTGAAGATAAATGCTTTTATCCTGTAATACTGGAGTGGTTTTTCTACATTTTCTTCTATGTGAAATTTAAGTGTTCATTCTGACACAATTTTCTTCAAATACCTGAATTCACCACCGTTTAGTTTGGCACTAGATCAAAGTCAGGCTGAATTTAGCAGAAGCAAATGTTCAGGTTATTCTAAATCCCCTTTTTCCACATAAAAACTCCCACTGAGCCCCTGGCTATTAGCGAGGGGCTAAAACAGGTTTCAGCAACAGCCATTAGCCCACCGATTACATATTTATGAAAGCTTTATGAAGCATTTACCGCTCCGTTCCATCAAAACCTTACATGCATGGACTTGACAGCCTTCCTCAGAGATTAGTCCCAGATATCTAAGATAGGTTGCAGTGCACTCAGATTGGCTTTCCTGCTACAGCAAGCCTAAGGTCCCTAGCTTTAACTGCTGTTACCCAGCTAAAATAATCACTATTGAGCTGTGGGAGGAGGCTTGGCAAAAGTATGCCAACAGGCACATTTCATATTTGCTGAATTGCGCCAGTGTCTCTGTTGCACTGTATATATATA
>JAOTRQ010000002.1:1491551-1505823 GCA_028565875.1 Hoplisoma paleatum | reverse complement strand
GTGTTATCAAAGCTGCTTTTAAAAAATCACAGTTTCTCTAAACTATAAAACACCAAATTCAAACAAGACACTTCAAATGTAATTTCCTGTTTGACTGATTTTATAAGAAAATACCCTTTTAGATTTTGTTGTATTTGTTACTGATGCCATCAGTTATGCTTTTACTAATTTTACAGTAAAAAGTGTTGGATATGTTCAGCAGTTTTGGACGACTGCATCAGCTGACTGTCGTGTTTATACTACTGCTGTTTGCTGAGTTGTGTGTATGATACATTCATGTACTCTGGAGACTGGAGAATATTCATACGCTTGCACTTGAGCATAGAATCAATAGCTGGTATTTTAAAGACACCCTCACTGAGCAGATTTACAATCCATCTTTTTTTGGCACACAGCTTGTCATTTGTACACTGTGCACTGCAATAATAAAAACAAAATAATTGATTTTTTACCAAGATTATATTGCCATGAAGTTTATTTTTATTCCTTAATTGCTTAAACATGCTCTATAATGGTACTTTTTTATGAAAGGTGGGTCTGGACTGCAGACAGGGCAGTATGGTGCCTATAGTGCCTTTGTGGTAACATCAACAAAATCATACTTCTTTAAACATTAAATCAGTAAATGACTTTGTCACTATTGCAGTTTTTGATTTCAAGAATAACTGCTGCATTAATATTTTTCTATGTTAATGGTGCTAATAAAGATGGCATCGCTGGGTAATGTAAATATTATATGATCAATATTTGCTTACACAACTGTTTTAGGAAACAGTGTCAGCTGTTTGTCAAAGTATTACAATATATATATATATATATATATATATATTTTTACAAGTATCAGGTATTTTTTCAACAATAGATTTATATGTTCTACCTTCTGGGTTTAATGTTATGGGTTAAAAGGTCAATGTTATAAGTGATTTCTTGCTGGATGGTCTATAACTTTTAAAGATTATTATTCTATTCACTAGAATAAAAAAAACATCTAAATATCTGAACGTAAACTGCTTGACTAGGTGAAAACATTATTTATTTTATTTAACATGAGATAGTTTTAAATGTTTTAAAACCTTAGTCATATTAAACGTTACGCAAGTCACATCAAACACAGTCATAGACATTTTGGTTTCCTAAATTTATCTTACATGCATGTTTTTGGACTTTGGGAGGAAACCAGAGTACCAGTAGTAAACCTATTCAGACAACAAGCAAATTCCACACAGAAAGCCTCTGGGCCGACCCTGGATTCGAACCCGGGACTTTGAGCCAAATAATCTTGTTTAAATTTGAGGCAATAAACATTGTTGTTAAATGTTAGTTGCTTAATCACTGTTTAATTGGGGACACACCCCTCTTGGCTGCTATGTAGTGTAGCCTAGTGGGTTAGGGGTTCAAATCTAGCCAAAGGTTGTGGGTTCAAATCCAGGCGCTGCTACACAGCCACTGCTGGGTCCATGAGCGAGACCCTTAACCCTGTCTGCTCCAGGTGCCGTACGTTGGCTGACCTTGCGCACTGACTCCAATTTGTAGACAAGTTGGAATATGCGAAGAGAGACATGTATATGTGTAATGACAAATGAAAAGCAATTTGATTTGTAATATTTGGGCTTTTTTCTTCTTCCTATTTGGATACAGACTAAAGCAGTTCTCAGACTCTTCAGACTGCTGGTAATATTTTATTTTAAGGGGGTAATGTGGTCAGTGACCCCGGTCAAACAGACTGGTTGTTTCTGGTGTTAAAGAGCATTTGTTAGCCTGGTCTTTAACACCAGACTGAGCAATTAGCCATAATCACCTTGCACTCCCTCTGTAAAGGTATGCAACGGTGCTGAAGGTGCAGGTTCATTAAGCATGCATTAGTCACATATTTTCTTGAAGGTGTAAGAAATTTTGATGAGCAGCCGCTCTTTGTGATTTGACACTTTCAGGTGAATCAGAACAAAAAGGCCCTCTTTTTTTCTCTGGGGGTGCGAGGATTACCTATGGTTTATTCAGTCAAAATACTGGAGGGTATTAGCTAACTGGTTGCTTTTTTTACTTCAGCCCAGGTGTTGGTTTAACTTTCTTTTTCCCAGCAAAAGTGATAAAAAGTACAGATTGTTATGCAATCTTTAATGACATCATCTGGCTTTCTGTGCTATTTCCTTGTGTTTTTGTGTCCTTCTTACAGAAGGAGTCAGAATCTGGCGGTGCATCGGTGTAGCTCTTATCAGGAGGGCATAAGGGTTGAACTCCCACTTGCACTCTCTGCTGTGGTCATCCCTAAAATCAGTGAAAGATATTCCTCACTTTTACTAAATTAAAATAAATGCTTGTTGAAAAGTAAAGAAAATATATATTTTTAATCCACATCTTTGTATTCATCTTTTATCTCAGCATTCTGTAGCCACTACATTTAAACACCATTAAATGTCATTTTCACAGCTTTCTTCTACCAATACAAGATCTTGATAACACGTTTGAGGGTATCATATCTTATGGGTATCTGCCACAAAATCTATTTAAAAGTTTTCTTTAAAAAGTTGTTTAGTTGCCAACATTTAGATTTGTAAGAAGATAATAATAAAGAAAGAAAATAGGGATTTTTTTCTTTTTTAACGAATGTCCCAGCATTTACAGAAATTGGGATTGTACATATTGTACACATATTTTAAATGAGCCAGAATGAAGACTTTATATAAAAGTAATTCTGTTATTCATGACATATGTATGCTGCCAGTGCCAAAAGGGTGAATGAATGACTGAACCTAGGATGAATGTTCTTATTGGTCTAGAATCCAGTAGTGGACTAGCTCAGCATGTACAGCATAATACTGACCAACATCAGACCAACATCTGCATTCAATACTTACACTGCTGAGGACTTCTTTAAAGGGCAACACTATGGGATTGTTGCTACACAAAACTTTTACTTTACTCTAAAATCGTAAAAGTTAAAAGTTGGGTATTCCCAGCAGTGCATAAAATTTAAATTTGACATGTTATAAAGGTATTGTGAAGCAGCTTCATTGTCATTTTTAACAGCTTTGCTTTCAGGGTTTGTCTTGAGTCTGTAAGCTAGAGTTTATGCACCTGTCAAGAATGGATATGACAGAAAAAACAGTAAGAGGATAAGTTTGCATACACTTTGTCACAGTTTGCAATGTTTTAATATTTTATGCTTTCTTATGAGTTTTATTGACAACTATTTACTACATTGTGCTTAAAACCAAAAAAGTAGGTGCTGATGCGTATCTGGATGTGATATTTATTCAAATCAACCCTGCTGTATTTAGTTGTAAAATGCTATTAAATTAAATTGAAATAATAATGGGATAATGAACGGTGGAACGCTAACGCCGGGTGCTTTTCACCCTCATAATTTTAGTCATGTGATTTTCATTGTGTTGTTGCTGTCTGAGTTACATGGGATTTTGGAGAGCTTCATGGTGCTCATTGATTTTATTACTGGTTTGGTTGATTCCCTCCTCCCATTTATGTTTTTTTAAAGGCATGTTTTTTTTCACCCAAAATTAGTGATACAAAGTAATTTATTTTATGAGTGCAATTTACCCGATGTTATTGTTTGTGTAAATTATACCCAATGTATGTTTGTGGGTAAATTATACCCAATGTAATTGATGGTGTTACTAATTTTAACGCTATTCTTAAGTTTAAAAGTTCTCACCAACATCTATTGGGGTGTGAATTAAATGGAGGATGTAATAACTGCAGGGAAGCATATCTTATGATCCTACTTTTAGAATATGGAGATTATCAGACTTATAGATAAGTCGACATATTTCTTGCCTTGTATTGTAATTGTTAAGCTGTTAATCTTGACAGTGTGTACGTTTATTTCTTGTGTCTCTGCAGAAAGTGTGCGGCAGCTGTTGCAGTTCTGTGTAAGTTGTCTAACCTCTGTGAGAAGACCTTGTTTGTGTCATGTGGGATCCCTAGCAAGCGAGCTGAGGCCTAATGCAATTGACAACCTGCTGTTCTTGACAGTAATAAAGATGGAACATGTACAGGAAATTAAACTCTCACTTTCCCATTGTAATGAGATGGCATCCATCAGCTGACTGTTTACTCCGCAATTGGATCAAATGATCAAATTAGGGCGCATTCAGCCCGCACGCCATGCCACCTTTGCTGCTTGGCAGCATCACTCTTAAAATGGATGGGAAGGGAATGAGATTTAAATAAAGACTCTATATGTTAATGACGGACGCTGACGTCCTGGTGTTCAGTAAATGGGAAAAGGGGAAACAAATGAATGTAGGAATGACCGCTGCAAAATTTGAAAATGAATTACATTACAACAAGGCCCAAGTCACCACAAGAGGGGGTTGGGTGAGCATTTAGCCTTACAGCTGTACACATGAAAAGCAAAAAAATGGTAGAAAAAAAATCACTGATAAACATGGCCCTATCCATTTTTGATGTTTCAATCTTTTTTGTAAGAGACATGGACAAGAAACAGCACAAGAGAGCTCGTGAGGGGCTCAATGGATTCAGCTTTTATGTCTAATAAGACTTCTGATCAAAGCCTGAATGTTCGACATGGATGGCTGCATTCATGTAGGGAACAAGTGCTTAGGAGTCGTATTTACTAAATGGCTTAGAGAATAGGGAAGGCCAGTTGAAAATAGCTTGAAGCACATCCATTGGACTCTCTTTGCTCTTCATATTTGATGGGGAAATGTTAATTATATATTCTATAGTTGCAAGTCCCTGAAAAGTGATTTAAACCTAATGGTCTGTTTTGGTCAAAATGACCCATTTTAAATGAGTGGAGCACTACAAGAACACTTTTTGTAACATCACGTTTCATATGATATCTCATAACAAATAAAAAAACTGGATATTTCTTTAAAATTCTTACTAAAAGTTTATGGACATGTGTCATGTTACATGAACATACAGTATGTATGTTAATGTACAATACATCAATGTCATGTTTATATTTACAAAAAGTTAGCAAACATCAAATTAAATTAGTTTAAAGTGACTGTATATAGACTGTAAGGCAAGTGATGAGCAATGCTCAAGGGTCCAACAATATCAACTGGGCAATTATGAGGCTTGACCGACAACCAGTACCTTTGGTTACATGCACAACTGGATGGGTAAGATTAATGATCTTAGTTACACATGAATTATCATAGAGTTAAACGATTAATAATAAATAAAAATGAATAAAATATTTTCTTACCTTAGATTGCTGTCATTAAAATAAGCTCAACTACATTCAAATGTAACCATTTATGTTCAGTGTATCGATCATTTGCACTCAGCATCAAAATTATACAAAAAAAAATTATGCATATGAGTTGAATTATGAAAAATGACTTTTAGATTATGAGCACGAACTGAAACATGAGAAAACACTGACAAACATACGTCACTGGACTCACAGGCAAAAAGCATCGAGCAAACAACCAATCGATCTGCTGAGAAAATCAATGTTTCTGAAAACACTGACAAATACATGATACATGAATTACATTTATTTCTGTAGAAGAACAAATTTGCACCCCCCATAGCAGCATAAGATTGATTTCATAAGTTCTTAATAAACAAAAAATACAATAGATCTAACTTTTAAAACAAGTTTTCTTTCTAAATCTAAAAGGTATATAGTTCAGTGTGGAGCCAATTAATATTGGTGTCAATGGATGTTGTCACAACGTAATGGCATTGCACCTACGCAAGCTGTAATCATGTACAAAAACATTTTTATAAAGAAAGCTTAAATATATCATACGAATGTTGATTCATGTATGAACAGGTTTTTATGACTGCAATCTTACTCTATATAATTCACCTGACTATCATGTTTGTAATTTGTATTGTGGCAAGAAACTGGAGCTCCCAAAGAAAAAACCACTGGAGAGAACATACAAACTCCACACAGAAAAGTGCCTATCAGCTTGACCTGGGAATCTGAGGACCTTCTAGCTGTAAGCACAAGTCTTGATACACTAACATGCAGCATATGAGCTGTATATTCTTTCCCTTACACATCCCCATTTTGCATCTAAAAATGTATCAATTCCTTTAGATCGCTTTTTTTTGACTTAGTACTAAGTAAATTGAAAATACATTTGCTTGGTCAGGCACTGATAGTGAAAGGGATCTTACCTGACATTCCAATTCATCCTAAAAGGATATTCATTGGGCTGAGGTTAAAGGAATTCGTATGGATAGCACAGTCATGTGAAAATTGCTTCTCTTTCTTCTGTTATTATAACACCTGCCATCTAACATGTCTCAAGGCATAAAGTCTGTCCAGACTTTCTGTATTTATTACTTATATAAAAGCTGCCTACAGCCAAGACTGGGACTAAAATCCTATTTCAATTTTATTTCATTTCTTACAGACATTTCATTTCTTGATCTGTTCTCTAAATACTGTCATTGTACTGGTCAGGCGGATGAAACAGAGATTATTCTTGTGAATAACTGCAATAACAAGGATAGAAATGGTGAACATGATGACTATTGGCTTGTAACCCGTAATATTGTGACCTTGGTATCGTATTCTGTGGGTGTCTGGCTACTGTCCTGATATGCCTAGCCAGTAGGAGAGCAGAAATACAGTTTAAAACACAGACACTTCTGAGACAGGTGTCCTGGTTTCTATTCCCACAGCTCACCTATCCAACAAGATGCAGATTGCCTGTGGAGATGACAGTCTGTGTGGGATGATAGTGGTTTTAGAAGAGAGCGCTTAAGCGTTTAAGATACATTTAAAGCAATGTGGATAAAGCGCAGAGGAATGATTGCTGTAATGATAGGGCTCTACCCAGACATTTTAGTTTTTCCATACTGAAAATTTGCTAACAGTGAAGCATATTGTGTATTGGCTGCCTTTACACGATTTGTAAAAATTGTTCATTGTTCAAGTTCATGACAAGAATGAAACCCATTTTAGGTAAAAGTTGGGCGCATTTAACTTTTAAACACTTTAAATATGTTTGTCTTCTTTTTTATTAAGTACATCTTGTGAATGAATTGTTATTATGATAATAGTATGTTATCATATAACCCTAGAAGGTTAAGGGTTCTTTATAATGGGGTTTCTCCAGCATCATTTCATCTTAATGTTATAAGCAAATACATAAGCATTGTTTTTAGACACTGATACACCACCGATTTTACATAATCTTCACATGACATTATAGGTAGGGGGTCAACTCAGCTGTTTGTTGCAAACTTTGCTTTATCCAGAGTAGACAGTTCAGTATTTTGAGGTGGGGCAAAGATGCTTATTGGTTAAAGCCAGTCAAGACAAAAAATGGTGTCCTGATGTAATTTTAAGTTGCTTCGGATAAAAGTGTATGCTAAAGGCTGAAAATGTAAATGTTAGAGAAACTGGATTGTGTGTACAAATACGTTCTAAACTTTTTAGTAAGACAGTTGAAGATTCCACTATTAAGAATGATTTCTTAGGGTTTTAGACACCATATAATGAAATCAAAATGAATCAATGTACATTTCATTTTAGAAGTATTGTTGGAAAAACCCATATGGCTCATATATAAGAACATGTACTTTTTCTAAAGATTAATCAATAGAATACTTGTACCAGATGTGTATCCTACAAAGAATGGTAAACCGTTTTTTAAAAACATTCATTTTAATAACCTTATACCACCCTGTCATATTTAGCCTCAAACACATATTTTATTTTGCATTACAAAAAGTCAGCATTCAATTTTATCTATTGTGAGCTATGACAATGTAGGTTAATAGCTGTCTTCTTTTCAGTAAGGCAAATATCTCTTTCCTTGTATTTTGCCTTTGCCATCTCGCTTTTCTAATGAATAATCTAATGATAATTAACCCTGAATCCCACAGAGATAGCTGTGGGCAGATTGATGGGCTTGTCTGAGTGAAGCACCTGTTCAGCCTTGCTGAATCTGACCAGATCAAGTTATAGCCGCCAGTATCAAAGACATGCATACATGCTTCCTTTAACTGTGTCACAGACCTGATGCACTATAGACCCTGACCTCTGTAAGGTCCAGTCGATGGTTAGCTCAGTTTAAGTGCTGCAGCACTGAACATCAATAATTTCTGTAATTTTAAAGCTTTAACTATATGTATTAGCTCTTAAAGACACTGCAGAATACCAGTTGCAGTAAATTAACTAGTAAATAAAGAATACATAAGGATAAATAAAAATATAATAATTATGGTTTGAAAGACCTTAGTTGCACTAACAATGGAGGAGCACAACAAGCATTATTTACACAACATTTTTAATAAATACATACTAAAACAGAACAATACGTGCTTATTTTCTGCCTGTTATTGCATGAATAGGCAAATAAAATCCATGCAGTAGATTACTGGGAATCATTATGCATGTACTGCGCATATCTGTATTGCTTTGAAAACACTTAGTCACTCAGGCTTCACTCAAATCTTTTAATGCGATGCTATTTAGGCAATATGGACAAGGGCGTATTGAAATATGCAAATTGCATAGTTACACATTAGGAATAAATATTACGCAGAAATTATTCAGGCTATTCTAAATAAGTGTGCATGGAAAAGTGTTAGATGATTAATAGCAGCATGCGACAAGCAACATATTTTAGCCCTTTAAGTAATTAAAACATAAATTAATGGAAATGGATCTTTTACACTACAGGCAAGTGCCTCATAAATTAGAAATAGTAATTTCTCTTCTTTGCACTTGTCTAATTTAATTCATTCAAACCAATTGATGTCTGTTTCATTTTTAGAAGAAAAGCATCCTACAAGATACTCTTTGTGTTTGTTGCACATGTACTTGTTGACAACATAAAAAATGACTCACATGCTCAGGTAATAAATCTTAATTCAAGTCAACCTTTACAATCCCCCTGTCTTTAGTTTAGTCATTTCTAATTCACTATTAAAATTCATGTACCACATACACCATCCCCAGGCTATATCACAAGTGTGAATTTAACGGCAGCTCCTTTACAGAGGGTCTCACAAAAATACTTTACAAAAAGAATTTACAGATCATGCTATACCTTATGTGCTCTTCCACAACTGAATCCTAGACTAAATATGAGTAGCTGTTTCAGGAGCAAAGAAGGTCCTGGATTCAATCCTCAGGTGGCGCGGGTTGGCTCTGTTCTAAAGTGGAGTTAAACACATGTGCATGTTATTACAGTGTCTGCATAGGTTTACTCAGGGTCCCAAATTTAAAAAAAATGCAAATCATGTAAATTGGCACGACAAAATTGGCTGCAAAAATGTAGTTGATACAAATTTGTGAATTGAATAAACTTGTGTTATTAAAATCTAAATAAGCACAAAACAGTAGCAACAATCATTAAATAAATAATTTAATAAACTAAAACATTCTAATTAAAAATGAATAAATACATTTTCACCATAACTTTTTTTCTTTTCATCCGTTGTGATGGGTCTTTTTTCTGGTCTAAGCACACTACAGTACCCAAGGCCTGCTCCAGTCCTCAGACATGAACATGCCTGAACAGTCCACAGCAAGCTTAATTTAACACTAAACCAGCAAATGCAAGCAACAACATTATGAAACCCGTTTACTTTCTACACAGTCTTTTTTACTTTTTCACCATAGTGCTTACATTTTTCCTCTGCATTTAAGCCACTCCCTGCAGTAAAACACACATTTAAACACACTAGTGAACACACAGTAGGGGCAGCAGTGAGCACACATGCATGTGCATGGGCAGCTCTAGCCCCGGCACCCGGGGAACAGTTAGGGTATCGGAAGTGCCTTGCCCAAAGTCACTTCAGTGGTGACCTGTTGATTTTTGAGCCAATTTCCTTGAAAACATCTTCATGTTACGTAGCCTAAAAAGGTATAAAGTTTAAGTTGGAGTTTAGCTTCTGGTGGTTTTTCTTCTCCTAGGACATCCGAGAGAGCACCCATGCTTGTGTCTAACACTCTAATTGCTTGTTAAATTGAGTAACTAACATTTTATTCTTGAAATCAGTCACCAGAGAGAAGTAAAAATAAATACATTTCCCCCATGCCACACTCTACCATCCCCAGGCTGATGAAAATAAAGCATGGCAATTAGTTTGTTCCATCCTATGCCAGTGTTTACTGGCTGTAAGCACTGCTTCTGATTACCCAAGTGGAAACAAGAACAGCATGTCAGTATGCAATGACATTCTCACATGTGCTTCCCATTTCACACAACAGCTGCCCACTCGGCTTGTGTTGTAACTTTTCTTTTACCTCATTTCTTTACCTCTCTCGATTTCTAGTTAAGTGAACAACAGCCCAGAATTATATTCTCTTTGAAGCATTTGAGTTTCATCGTGGATAACTGAACACAGCAAAACGTTTAATAAAATTATGTGCAGTGTGTTAACACAATTGAATGCACATTTGTCAATTAATGAAACAATTAGGTAGATTAAGCAGGATTTAGCAGATTAGGCATTCAAGATTATTATTAATGTACACATACCCACGTTCACCAAAAGCTTTTATTTTATATAAATGTACAATAATATACAGCACTATAAAAATAATCACCCAGATTCTAACACACTCAAAGCTTAACAAAATGCATCAAGTCAATGATTCATACTTAAATTAAAAAGCATAAATAAATGAGACCACTCAATGTTTCTACGTTATCATGTTATTCAGATGACTTATTTTTTATTGCATCTCTGCAACTGATAGCGAATCTTTTTTATTTATGCATTGTTATTCTGAAACATTGACCGCTTTTGTTTTCTCTGGATTGTTGCATCATTTTTCACGTGGAACAGCACAACAGTTTGCTCAAAAACACTTTTCTCACAATAACCAATGTGAAATAGGTTAGTCTGCAATTAATATACTTAAAAAGCTCTTTATTTTTTTCCGACTTGCAAGACAGGACTTAATGAACATATTATCTGGTAATGATTACTCACACAGACAATGTTTACAAGTGATCTACCAGCTGCATATTAAAACTTGCCTGAAGTAGTCTAATAAGCCACTATATTGAATTTATGATATGCAATTTGGACAAATCGCTTGTAGCATTGCCATGAATGCGCCACCGTTTGCCTAATGATGACATGAAGTGTATGCTCATGGGGAAATACATACTCCTCTTACCCACTGAAACATGATATCCACAAGAGGGGTCGTGTAGTATATGGAACTAGAACATTATCAACAGATCATTGAACTAGCATCCTGTAAACACCTCTATCAGAGATTAATGATGCGCAGGTGATTAATAGTACTCACGTAATCTTAAACCAAACTAAATTTTATCAAGTCATCTTTCCGATGTCTAAATTCAATACCTGCACATGGAATCAACTAATTTTATTGAATGTTCTTTATATGAATTTATTGATATTATAAACCTTTCAGTAGCATTGTTTTTCATTTTGGTTACCTGAAAGCCAAGCAAACAAGTGATAATATGATAACGTGTTGTTAATGTATTAAACTTAATTATGGCACATACTAATCAAAATCTATTTACTTATGTATTAAACATAAAAATTAGGTACTATTTTTTTCAGTTTGAAAACAAACCATGCCGTACTTCTTGTTTTGTTGAAGCAATTCGCATGCACACATCACCGGATGCTTTGACTATTTATCTTCACCATAGTCTTCTTCCCTTTGAAAACACATATGTCCTCAGGCATGCCCTCTCCACTGCCAGTGCCATGCTCTTTCTCGTGTAAATTTCCTATTTAAATTTTCATGATCTCCTCACTCCGGGATGCCACTTACATCCTGAGAGTTCTCCATCCTAATAGTCGCAACTGCACAGGCACTGTCATCAAAAACCTATTTATTTCATTGGATTCCACAATGTGTTTTATCTTCAGGATGCAAAGATATAGATTGGTATGAAGACAGTTGACTGAGAAATTATAGCCACCCTTTCGTTTTATCTTGACACTCTTAATTTCAATATGATCATGAGGTTCAACACTTTAATCATTCATTTCCTAATGTGTCACGTTGAAATACTGGCAGTTGTCAATCTGAATGCAAGTTAATAGCCCAGCCAGCACTTTTATTAGCATCGATAAATGTGGCACACATCATATGTCAAATTGTCCTCAGTGAGGGGTAAAACATAGTAGTAATTTCTCACAGACCAATCTGAACTAGTGTTGGCACTATTAACGGCTTTGTTTCAATATAACATTACAAGCTGTGCAAGAAATAAGTATATGAACCTTTCCTGCCTATGATGAAATACCTGCACAAATGACTGGATGGATCTAAATGTATATCAGATTGACAAGCACCTTTCTGTATGGATTAGTACAAATTATGATTTACTCTAATGCTCTGAAATATGTAAAACATTATGAACATATATTGCTTTTAATAGTAGCAATATTATATTCCAGATCAGAACTACTGATCAGAAAAAAGAAAGAGAAATTTTAGAATAGTTCACAGTTTTTACTCAGTAAATGACCATCTAAAGGTCATTCCACAGCATTATAAGGTGTGTTTTTTTACAGTGCAGACCTTCAATTTTACTCTTTGGAGCAATTTACTTTTAAAGAAGTTAGATAGCCTTGAGGTTCATTTTCTTCTCCTGCCTGAATTATAAGTAGCTAATTTAATCAGTTAAAACAGTGCATAATCCTATTTTTCAATTCCTATCTAATTAACCAGATTGCAATATGTTGGAAAGCACACTGATACATGAAGAACATACAAATTCCAAACCTTCAAACTCAAAAAAATTTAAATTCTTGCTGTGATGTGGCGGTGCTACCCACTTAACCATTATGCTGCACTTGATTTTCAAGAGTGTTGACCCCGAGGTTTTCTGAGTGAAGTTTACATGTTCCCGGTACTCTTGTTTCCACCTACAGTCCAAAGACATGCAGTCAAGTTAATTGGAGATACTAAAAATGGTTTGCGTGTGTTTGTCTCTGTACCCTGCAACACACTAGTGACTTGTTTTTTTGTGTGTATTCACACAATGTGTGTCTTACTGTAACCCTGTAATCATTTAGTTTTTAAATAATCTTCAGTTATTAATTCAATCTAAATTGTATCTACAATCTATAGAAAATAAAAACAATAAGGGTGAGGTTTAGTCATTCCAAAGCAAACTGCCATGTCTATATGCATAAACAACATCAAACGTATAATATAATATAGCAGTGACAAGTATTTTTCAAGGCGAGACGAATGATGTATTGGACTCCTGTTAATTCAGTGTGATATATAATATGTTCACTTTAAATATGAAGCACTTAGCA
The DNA here is from genome assembly GCA_028565875.1 of Hoplisoma paleatum. Lineage (NCBI taxonomy): Eukaryota > Metazoa > Chordata > Actinopteri > Siluriformes > Callichthyidae > Hoplisoma > Hoplisoma paleatum. Next base: position 1,492,587 of record JAOTRQ010000002.1, on the reverse strand, counting down.
AATTGCATGTTGCTAATATCTTAAAAAAATGTTCAAGCAACATTCACTTTATCATTAATAAGCATTTCCTTTAATGTGAAATAGTTTAGTCGAGAAAAAAACACATCTATAGAGGTGCATGTCGCAGAAAATGCTGACCCTTTGGAAAAGATTTCACCAGCAGTGTAGCCTTTTCTGCAATAAATAATACATTTATAAATCACTTTATCATATTTGTTTCATCCTGATATGAACCAAAGTACAGTATGTATAGCAGGCAAAAGGTCACAAAGAGGTCCATGATCTATTTATTATTTTAATGCTCACATAAGCATTATGTTAATTATATTTAACTGTCTATGCTTATAAAACATCAGTCTGTTTAGAAATGAAAATGTAAGACAGCTAGGTAATGCAGTGGTTCATCCCCCTGATCTACCATCACTGAGAAGTTCAGGTTTATGTTGTGCCAGCGGTCTGGCTGACTAAACACATACACAGCATCCCTGATTTCAGTTTAGAATTAGACTACTGTGCCTTTTCACACTAAGGAATGATTCCTTCACATTTAAAACCAGTCACTGCAGTGTTACACACAATTACAAACACTGGAAAACACACACTAGGGGGCTGCACTGAACGCATGTCTGGCATGGAGGGTCGCCCTAACCACAGCACTTAGGGAGCCGTTAGGGGTTACGCATGTTTGCCTTGACCTATTGACTTTCACAACCTTCCGATCACGTGTCCAAGTCTCTAACTACCAGGCCATGGCTGCCCCAATGCTCATATTAAGGATTTCAGTATTCATTACACACCCTTAACACACAAACATATGATAAAGCTTCACATACACATATGATAGACTGACACACAGGATGATGTTTGCTACACACACACATGATGGACCTTAACATATGCATATGATTGACTAAGGAGATGGAATGTCACACACGATAAATTCAAATAAACTCTTCCTCTTTATTTCACACACACACACACACACACACACACACACACACACACACACACACACACACACACACACACACACACA